>OW387146.1:29036308-29136479 GCA_936440205.1 Lepidonotus clava | reverse complement strand
TAAGGTTGGGGCACGCTTATATAAGCGCGTTAGGGAGAGGCCCACTGGGCGCCGCCATCTTGGAAAAGGGATAGTCCTGATAGGCTGGAAAGTCGTGCTTGTCCCCCCATTGGTATTGGCGCCAAGGGTGTGCGCATGCGCAGACCATGACTCCCGAACGCGGTATAGAAACCGGTATAGAAACGCGGTGGAAACTCAAACAAAAGAGAGCCAACTCTAAAGCAATAAACAAATCCCTAGTCTAACTCTATTTCATCTCACCCAGACCACAAGCACTAGTCAAACTCTGCTATCTCGGAGGTCAACCGTCTTAGAATGTGCTAAACTATTTTTATCACTTCACTAGTCAACATGTATATATTGTATATATTGTGTACCATTGCCATCAGCTACTGTGAATATTTATAAGGTGCTGCCATCTGTGTAGTCAGGTTGCCATTACTGCTCCATGTGATGGATAGTTTAGTAGTTTAGTAGTATTAGTAGATCTAGCCATTTGTGAGTTTTTAGAGAGCTAATCAGCTATTTGTGATTTAAGAGTGAAAAACTATATTATTGTTCATCGGTGGGGCCATGTATCTATCGGCTACATCGATCTCTTTCCTTTGCCCCAACAAGGGCTGTGAATAAAGTATTGTATTGTATTGTATTGTATTGTATTGAAAGGGGGGCGCCCCCTAATTTTCATAATTTTACATTAAAAATTGAAATTTGTCCAAAAAAAGGTGGGGGAGCGCGCAACCTCTAAATCGGCCACTGGGAAGAGGCTACGGCCTGACTATCCGAACCTACCTCATAGCCCCCACCCCCTCACATAATTATGACGATAATTACACTGACCTACAGTTCAGCGTCAGAAAAAAACACACCGACAAGAGTGTGACCTCAGTCATGGCCGCAGCCAGCATTAATACGGTAAGTGGAGGGTGCCTAAGTCCCCATTAGATCTAAACTACCGGGGCGTGAAGTATTCATATCCGACCCGGGCTTATCGATGGGAGTAGGGGGGGGGGGGGGGGTCCTGCCCACTATACTGCAGTGGAGGCTTATTTGGGGGGGGGGGGGGGGGTCATCAGTTTACCATCGGAGGGGGGAGCATGTTTTAATATAGGTATTATTATGTATATATTCGGTTACATATGTACTCTCTGCATCTTTTTCTATTTCTGAAGATTGGACAATATCAAAAGCGGTCCAAGGTACTGTAGAGGTGGGGGTGGTCAGCACCTGATGTTCGCCCCTCTCTCCGTGGACCCAACCCAACCCCTGTGTTTCCGTCCTGTTAACACAAGTAATCATTGACGTACAAATATTTGGTGAAACAGATTAAACAAAACCCAATTCACTTGTAAGAATATCAAAACTACTGACCCAGGCAAATATGACGCACAAGTAAATAACATATTATCAAAATTCTACCCAGAAATATTAAGGTAACAATATTTTGAATTAATCAGGCCAATTATTAAGGACCCACTGGCTTTGCTATTGCAAATTATTTTCTCCGGACAGAAAATAATTTACCTTTTGGTGTGTATCACATTTCCATAAGGCTATGCGTATATCATAAAACATGGTTTGAATATTGCCCGGCTTTATACAATTGATGTTCTTTCATGACGAAATTAAAGACAAGAAATTATTAAAAACAGATCCAAATGTTTGTGTGGCAGGACGTGGCTCAGGTGTTGACTCCGTGTGAACAATGCAAGTGAGAGAAAAAACAGAAAGAAAAAGAAACAGAACCTAATGACGGAATAAATCATACTGTGCTACAATCGTGCATGTCAGCAGATGGCATTATAGTCGAGTCAGACACTCTTTGTTGCTTTAAAACATGATCGTCGGAAATGTTTTGAAACCATAGAGCTTGAAACAATTAATTCTACCAAAATAACTATAGTGTTAGCGTGTTTTTGTTGTTGTTTTGTTTTTTAAATTTTATTTGGAATAATTTTCAGAGTGTCCCCTTGTTTTCCCATGAATTCATGACTTACGTGACGACTAAGAATAGAGCATACTATAAGTAAGAACGACACAATTCTTAATGTCCTATATCTATGTACATGGCAAGTGCACTCCGATATCGACTACTACTGATTGTTGACTTGTACCAAAGCCTTTGTAAACGCCATGAACATAACCATAAATCATATCAATGAGAAATCATCATTTGACTATAGAGAGCACTTTCTATAAGTATATAGAACTTTTTATATCCAGTTTAGGATTCTTGATCTTACAAGGATAAATCAGATTTGATAGTAATTCACTTGTATACTTCAAATCAGCATTTATTTTCCAATTCCTTTTCCCGCACTTCATTGTAATACTGACCGAACCAGGTTAGTCTCCTTTCGGTACCCACACAATGGAACAACACGAAATCCTCAAAACTAACAACAAGAGAGCTAAACTAATCACTATGACGATTTATTGGTTCAGAAAAAAAACTAACAACATACGATTCGGTCGTATACAAATTAATAATAGATGTTCAGAAATTAAAAGGGGAGTGTAATACGGCGATGACAGGTACAATAAGGGGCATATAGGAGGTAGCCACACAAGGCGGTGGTTAAGGCTGAATAGTGAATGAGGGGGGAGGGCGCAATCACCAGGAGACCGGGGAGTCGGTACGATGAGCCAAGTGTGAACAAGATTAGTTGTACTATGAAGTAAAACTGAGGCGATCTTTGTATAGTTCAATAATACATGTACTTAGGTTTTATTATACCGTTGTTTGTAATTTTAAATGATAGATAATCATTGTACATTTTTCATAATATAATGCTAATCAATGCTATTGCAAATAAAAAAAAAAGAGAAAAAGATCCTACTATGCCTGTCTGGTCGTGTCTCTATTGTGACAATTTCTTTGAGGTTGAGGTTACATAGACCCATAGGATTAGAAATGTGACGTACTTTGGGCAAATAAATCAAAATTCGACGCTATTGTGAAGATTTCTGATAATATTATGGGTGACCTATAAGACCGCCTGGAGCAATTTAAAATAATAGGTACTGACGATGACGAGCCCTCCCCTCCCCCTGAGCTCTGGGCTTTAACCTTTTCTAATGTTTAACATGACATACAGCTGTTCCAAGGCCCAACTACACTCATTGTATTTGTAGTGTGTGAATGTAGACTATCCATGGTTATCTCACAAACTGTTGGCATCAACAAAAGGCGCCTTATAAATGGGGAGGGGTACCCTGGAGGCACCCCGCCCCCACCCGCCCACTTAATCTCCACATCAACTGTGGCCTGGGGTGTCGGTCTGAGCTGAAAACACAGTCAGCGTCTGATAAAACACCCACAGAGGGGAGATAAGCCACAACAGTTGTAGATGTGGTCGTGGCCATACCAGAAAACACAGAGTTTTCTCCAATAAGACACCCACAAAGGGGAGATAGGCCACGTCAGTTGTACATGTGGTTGTGCCCAGACATCCCATAGGCCACATCAGATGTACTTTGGGAATCTGTCAGAACTGTAAATATAAGATGTGCCCCATATATACCCATATGTGAGTATAAAAGGCAATGTTAGGCTTTGTTTCTCCCGCCATAGTTTGTCTTGACATGTATGACATTTGTCTTTTAAAGGAAATTCTAGTAGAAGGTTACAATGTGTACCATAAACAATTCATGTTAAATAAAGCACTTAATGTAATGTAAAGTAACAAAAGCTGTGGCTGAAATTGCAGTCTTTGGTAAAAATGAAATACCTTTAATTACCTTTCTCATATCGACAGCCTTTGATTGTATTTACTGTTATTACAGTAAATACCTCGGGATCGAACAATCTATCGACGTGATTTGATGTGGTGATTTTGGGTAATTAGATGAAGGTAAACCACCACAGAGAAGGAGGTTATGCCTTATATATAACCTGCACGTTAACATACACGACCTCTAACACAGACAAAAAGGAATAACGAACAGCATATCCGAACAACTGTGAAACAGACCGTCAAACAAACACATCCTTCTCACCATTAACAAGCAATTGAGAGACACCCAATGAAACAACAAAATGCTTGACGAAACTCACAAGGGAACAGACCAGAGCTCTCTTCTTGGCAAGAACAAGGATGCTAAAAACAAGGGGCCATCCATAAATGACGGCATGCTATTCTTTACCATTCCGGAAACCCCCCCCCCCCCCCACCTTCATGCTTTTACAATAGAAATGTAGATCTATAGGGAGCTGGACAACCCCACATAGCATGACGTCAGTTGTGGAAGGCCCCCAAATGGAAACATCTATCTGAACGCAATTTGCAGGGGTTGGGCCCAACACATGTTTCAAAAGAATATTCTGAAATCCATAACAACAAACCCTAATTACCAAATTAGAGGATATCTAAACAACCAGGAACAAACAAGCAAGCAGCATGAAACATCAACTCAATGGAAAACAACATTAGAACATGATGAAATGTGGCACCCCCAAGGACACACCATCTTTATACTCTGTACGTGGGTTCAACTCTGGCCTAACCCCTCCTCGGCGAACCCCTCCCCGCCTTACCCTTCTCTGCCTCAACCCTCCCTGCCTAACCCAAAATAACCATTCTCTGCCTAACCAATGCCTGCCTAACCCCTCCCCATCTGGCCCCTCCCTGCCTAACCCTTGCCTGCTTAAGCCCTCCCTGCCTAACCTCTTCCCGTCTAACCCATCCCCGCCTAACCCCTCAATGCTTAACCCCTCCCTGTCTAACCCCTCCCTGACTAACCCTCACCACCTAACCCCTGTCTGCCTATCCCCTCCGCCCCAAATGCCAGCCTAACCCTTCCCTGTCTAACCCCTTCCCACCTAACTCCTCCCAACCTAACACATGCCTGCCTAAAGCATGCCTCCCCATCCCTTACTTGCCTAGCACCTATCCGCTTAACCCTTGCCGGCCTAACCCCTGTCTGCCTAATCCCTCTCTGCCTTCCCCCTCTCTGTCTAACCCCTGCCCGCCTTACCTCTTCCTGTCTAACCCCTCCTCCCCTAACCTCTCCCGGCCTAACCTCTCCCCATATAAGCCCTTCCAAACTAATCTCTCCCCACCTAAGCCCTCCTTGCGAACCTCTCCCCGCCTAATCCCTCCCTGCCTAACCCCTGCCTGCGTAACCTCTCCCTGCCTAACCTCTCCCCACCTAACCTCTCCCCACCAAACCCATCTCAGCCTAACTCCTCTAAGCTTAACCCCTCCCTGCCTAACCCCTCCCTGCCTAACATCTCCCTGCCTAACCTCTCCCTGCCTAACCTCTCCCTGCCTAACCTCTCCCTGCCTAACTCCTCCCTGCCTAACCTTCTGCCCACCTCACCTCTCCCACTCTAACCCTTCCTTCCCTAACCTCTCTGTGCCTAATCTCTCCTCACATAACCCCTTTCCCCCTAACCTCTTCCCACCTAAGCTCTCCCCACCTAACCTCTCTCCAACCTAACCAATCTCTACCTAACTCCTCTCAGCCTAACCCCTCCCTACCCCCCCTCCTTGCCTAACCTCTCCCTGCCTAACCTCTCCCTGCCTAACCTCTCCGTGCCTAACCTCTCCCTGCCTAACCTCTCCCTGCCTAACCCCTCCCTCCCTTACCTCTCCCTGCCTAACCTCTATCCTTGCCTAACCCCTTGCCTAACCCCTAATCCCTCTCCGCCTAACCTCTCCTTGCCCAACCCCTCTCCCCGCCTAACCTCTGCCTGCCTAACCTCTCCCTGCCTAACCTCTCCCTGCCTAACCTCTCCTCGCCTAGCCCCTCCATGCCTAACCCCTCCCTGCCTAACTCATCTCTGCCTAACCCTTTCCCTGCCTAACCCCTCCCTGTGTAACCCCTTTCCCTGCCTAACCCCTCTCAGCCTAACCTCTCCCTGCATAACCTCTCTCCTTGCCTAACCCCTAGCCTCCTAACCCCTCCATGCCTAACCCCTCCCTGCCTAACCCCTCACTGCCTAACCCCTCCCTGCCTAACCTCTCCTTGCATAACCACTCCCTGCCTAACCTCTCCTTGCATAACCTCTCCCCACCTAACCTCTCCTTGCCTAACCTCTCCCTGCCTAGCCCCTAACCCCTCTCTGCCTAACCTCTCCCTGCCTAACCCCTCTCCTTGCCTAACCCCAAACCCCTCCCTGCCTAACCTCTCCCCGCCTAACCTCTCTCCTTGACTAACCCCTAGCTTCCTAACCCTCCCTGCTTAACCTCTCCTTGCATAACCTCTCCCTACCTAACCTCTCCCCGCCTAACATCTCCCTGCCTAACCTCTCCCCACCTAACCTATCCTTCCCTAACCCCTCCCTGCCTAACATCTCCTTACCTAACCTCTCCCTGCCTAACTCCTCCTTCCCTAAACCCTCCCTGCCTAACCCCTCCCTGCCTAACCCCTCCTTCCCTTACCTCTCCCTGCCTAAACTCTTTTCATGCCTAACTCCTCCCTGCCTAACCTCTGCCCACCTAACCTCTCCCACTCTAACCCTTCCTTCCCTAACCTCTCTGTGCCTAATCTCTCCTCACATAACCCCTTTCCGCCTAACCTCTCCCCACCTAACCTCTCTCCACCTAACCTCTCTCCAACCTAACCAATCTTTACCTAACTCCTCTCAGCCTAACCCCTCCCTACCCCCCCTCCGTGCCTAACCTCTCCCTGCCTAACCTCTCCCCACTTATCCTCTCCCTGCCTGACCTCTCCCTGCCTAATCCCTCCCTCCCTTACCTCTCCCTGCCTAACCTCTTTCCTTGCCTAACCCCTTGCCTAACCCCTAATCCCTCTCCGCCTAACCTCTCCTTGCCTAACCCCTCTCCCCGCCTAACATCTCCCTGCCTAACCTCTCCCCGCCTAACCTCTCCTTGCCTAACCTCTCCTTGCCTAACCTCTCCTTGCCTAACATCTCCCTGACTAACCTCTCCCTGCCTAACCTCTCCTCGCCTAACTCCTCCATGCCTAACTCCTCCCTGCCTAACCCCTCCCTGCCTAACCTCTCCTTGCCTAACCCCTAGCTCCCTAACCCCTCCATGCATAACCCCTCGCTGCCTAATCCTTTCCCCGCCTAACCCCTCCCTGTGTAACCCCTTTCCCTGCCTAACCACTCCCAGCCTAACCTCTCCCTGCATAACCTCTCTCCTAGCCTCCGAACCCCTCCATGCCTAACTCCTCCTTGCCTAAACCCTCCCTGCCTAACCCCTCCCTGCCGAACCCCTCCTTCCCTTACCTCTCCCTGCCTAAACTCTTTTCATGCCTAACTCCTCCCTGCCTAACCTCTGCCCACCTAACCTCTCCCACTCTAACCCTTCCTTCCCTAACCTCTCCGTGCCTAATCTCTCCTCACATAACCCCTTTACGCCTAACCTCTCCCCACCTAACCTCTCTCCACCTAACCTCTCTCCAACCTAACCAATCTCTACCTAACTCCTCTCAGCCTAACCCCTCACTACCCCCCTCCGTGCCTAACCTCTCCCTGCCTAACCTCTCCCCGCTTAACCTCTCCCTCCCTAACCTCTACCTGCCTAACCCCTCCCTCCCTTACCTCTCCCCGCCTAACCTCTTTCCTTGCCTAACCCCTTGCCTAACCTCTAATCCCTCCCCGCCTAACCTCTCCTTGCCTAACCCCTCTCCCCGCCTAACATCTCCCTGCCTAACCTCTCCCCGCCTAACCTCTCCTTGCCTAACCCCTCCTTGCCTAACTCCTCCATGCCTAACCTCTTCCTGCCTAACCCCTCCCTGCTTAACCCATCCCTGCCTAACCTCTCCTTGCCTAACCTCTCCCCGCCTAACCTCTCCTTGCCTAACCTCTCCCTGCCTAACCCCTAACCCCTTTCTGCCTAACCTCTCCCTGCATAACCTCTCTACTAGCCTCCTAACCCCTCCATGCCAAACCCCTCCCTGCCTAACCCCTCTCTGCTTAACCCCTCCCTGCCTAACCTCTCCTTGCCTAACCTCTCCCCGCCTAACCTCTCCTTGCCTAACCTCTCCCTGCCTAACCCCTAACCCCTTTCTGCCTAACCTCTCCCTGCCTAACCCCTCTCCTTGCCTAACCCCTAACCCCTCCCTGCCTAACCCCTCCCTGCCTAACCTCTCCCTGCATAACCTCTCTACTAGCCTCCTAACCCCTCCATGCCAAACCCCTCCGTGCCTAACCCCTCTCTGCTTAACCCCTCCCTGCCTAACCTCTCCTTGCCTAACCTCTCCCCGCCTAACCTCTCCTTGCCTAACCTCTCCCTGCCTAACCCCTAACCCCTTTCTGCCTAACCTCTCCCTGCCTAACCCCTCTCCTTGCCTAACCCCTAACCCCTCCCTGCCTAACCCCTCCCTGCCTAACCTCTCCCAGTCTTACCTCTCTCCTTGCCTAACCCCTAGCTTCCTAACCTCTCCTTGCATAACCTCTCCTTGCATAACCTCTCCTTGCATAACCTCTCCTTGCATAACCTCTCCCCGCCTAACCTCTTCCCGCCTAACCTCTCCCCGCCTAACCTCTCCTTCCCTGACCTCTCCCTGCCTAACCTCTCCCTGCCTAACCCCTTCCTTCCTTACCTCTTCCTTCCTTACCTCTCCCTGCCTAACCTCTCTTTGCCTAACCTCTCCCCGCATAACCTCTCCTTGCCTAACCTCTCCTTGCCTAACCCCTTCCTTCTTTACCTCTCCCTGCCTAACCTCTCCCTGCCTAACCTCTCTTTGCCTAACCTCTCCCCGCCTAACCTCTCCTTGCCTAACTTCTCCTTGCATAACCTGTCCTTGCATAACCTCTACCCGCCTAACCTCTCCTTGCCTAACCTCTCCCTGCCTAACCTCTCCTTGCCTAACCTCTCCTTGCATAACCTCTCCCAGCCTAACTTCTTCCCGCCTAACCTCTCCTTCCCTGACCTATCCCTGCCTAACCTCTCCCTGCCTAACCCCTTCCTTACCTCTCCCTGCCTAACCTCTCTTTGCCTAACCTCTCCCCACCTAACCTCTCCCTGCATAACCCCTAACCCCTCCCTGCATAACCCCTAACCCCTCCCTGCATAACCCCTCCCTGCATAACCCCTACCCTTTCCCCGCCTTACCCTTTCCCCGCCTTACCCTTTCCCCGCCTAACCCTTTCCCCGCCTAACCCTTTCCCCGCCTAACCCTTTCCCCGCCTAACCCTTTCCCCGCCTAACCCTTTCCCCGCCTAACCCTTTCCCCGCCTAACCCTTTCCCCGCCTAACCCTTTCCCCGCCTAACCCTTTCCCCGCCTAACCCTTTCCCCGCCTAACCCCTTTCCCCGCCTAACCCCTTTCCCCGCCTAACCCCTCTCCCCGCCTAACCCCTCTCCCCGCCTAACCCCTCTCCCCGCCTAACCCCTCTCCCCGCCTAACCCCTCTCCCCGCCTAACCCCTCTCCCCGCCTAACCCCTCTCCCCGCCTAACCCCTCTCCCCGCCTAACCCCTCTCCCCGCCTAACCCCTCTCCCCGCCTAACCCCTCTCCCCGCCTAACCCCTCTCCCCGCCTAACCCCTCTCCCCGCCTAACCCCTCTCCCCGCCTAACCCCTCTCCCCGCCTAACCCCTCTCCCCGCCTAACCCCTCTCCCTGCATAACCCCTAACTCCTCCCCGCCTAACCCTTTCCCTGCCTAACCTCTCTCCTTGCCTAACCCCTAGCTTCCTAACCTCTCCTTGCATAACCTCTCCCTGCCTAACCTCTATCCTTGCCGCCTAACCTCTATCCTTGCCGCCTAACCTCTCCTTCCCTAACCCCTCTCCCAGCCTAACCTCTCCCTAACCTTGCTCCTTGCCTAACCCCTAGAACCCTAACCCCTCTGAGCCTAACCCTTTTCCCGCCTAACCCCCTTCGCTTTCCCCGACTACCCCCTCTCTGCCTAACCTCTCCCCCTTTTCCTAACCCCTCTCTTGGCCCATCCTCTCCTAACCCCTGCCCACCAAACCCTTCCCCCTAACCCCTTCCCTTTCTAACCCATGCACTCCTAACCCCTCCCCCTCAACCCCTAGGAGGGGTTAGGGAGTTCAGGGTTGGGCAAGCATACCTAACCCCTCTCTCCCTAACCACTCCATGCTAACCCCTCTCTTTTACCATTAACCACCTTTTCCCATCTTAAACCTATGTATCCTTTGATTAGACACCCTATTCAGGGTGTGGTTGGGTGTGGTCTCCCATCCTTGAAGGATGGGAGTCTTCCCTGCCGCGAGGGATGTGGGAGACGGATCTCCCTCACCGCCCTCCAGCGCCCTGGGCACAGGTGTGTACCCAGGTGGCTCAATCCACTGACCCACCCATAAGGACAGGTATGGTCAAGGAGAGGGGAAGGACAGGCCTGCTTTCACTGCCCCACCTGACCAAACCTAATGTCAGACAGAAAAGGTGTCTACAAGCTACAGTCCCCAAAATATCAGCTTATCTATGGACAATGAACTCAAAGAATATATTGGATAAACAAGAAGGGAAGGCTTATTGTTTTGTAACATAATTTGTCCAGCAGAGCAAACACAGGGAGAGTTATAAGGGAAAAAACAAAATTTGAATCATTGAAAGTTGTTCTGTTCAATGTATAGGGCCACCTGGTGGATGAGTGTTGAACTACTATGCATTGGAAGAGCCACCTTCATTTGTCAATTGCATAGTTTAGCACCAGGTGATATTGCACTCTGTATAGTTCTGTGAGCTTTACTCTAAATGTTGAAACAAATCCATTATAAAATTTAAAGAAATTTCTAGGTACTGTAGAGCATTTAAGAAATGTATGTGAAATGTATTAGAATGAATTTTGAGTTTAAAGAAAATTATCTTGTATGAATTTCAACATGTACTTTGTTTAGACACCATTTTTATATGCAGTCAGACTTGGAGACTTGGATATGGGTCTCAAGATTCTGGGACTTGGTACAGGTTTCTCAGCCGTAGCTCTCCAAGGTTTAGGGGTCATTCTACATAATTATGTTTATGTAAAACTGACAAAACCCTACAATCGATGAAAATACTACATTGAAAATAAATATTGATAAACTCAATTTTAATGATTATTAGCAAAGACTGTAAACCTGCGTATTCAATTATTTAAGATTACTTACAAGAATATGATAGTCACAGAACATCAAATAAATGCCCTCAAGATGGACATTAAAAAACCCATAATCTAATATTGATAGACTTAACTCTAATAATTAAGTGATTATTCCAAGCCTATCGATCCCGTCTTATCTCTGACACCTCCAACCAATACCAGAATGACCCATCCGGCTAGCCCGCTGAGTTACCCCTCCAATTCACCACTCAGACCCACCTGACTTGCCGACTAATCTACTGATTAACTCTAACCCATCTGACTAACCTCCCTGCTGATCACCGAACGTTGATCATAAAAGATACTGTATGCCTATCACGTGACAAGTGGAATAATGTTCAAGTTATCAAAGACATTGTCTACAGGGATAGGGTATCGACCCTAGGTGCTCTCATGGCTTAACTACTTTATACGATGATAACATGAGGTAGAGATCATAAAAGAGATAATCATAATATCATGGGGTATGACATACAGATCATGGACTACAAATAATGTCGTGTAATATCGTTTATTACCAAACTATGAAAAGATACAATAAGAGTGACACAAACACTAAAGTTTGTGTATATATTGAGCAGAGTGGTAAGTGACGATTTATTCGTTTCTCATGACATTGTGTCCTATCTGAGATAACTACACATGTACGCTGTCAGCTAGGTTGACAGTGTCAGTACAGTTAATACAATGAAACACGCCCAATCTGCGCTATTGACGGTGACGAACTGTTGGTCAGCTGTGTGACCCCCGTTTTATCAGAACACTACCCTTTGACAGCATTCATTCAACGGTGTGGGACTTCGCGCTGAGCAACTCGTTTAGACATGGAAACTCTAATTTGACAGATTTGTCATTGTGGTGTAATGCTCCATATAGCTACTAAAAGTATAGATTGAATAAAGGTGAAAAACGCTTTATACAGCGATGATGACAGAGCGACCCGCACCTGGACCGCATGTGTACAGATAGAGAGCAGATAGGTCGCTCCTAAAGGAAGTACAGTTTACAGCAGCACCTGGTGTTACAGCAATTTAGTCAACTAAAACCAAAATATCACTCGTTATTTTTTGTAATTGAAACCAATGTGAAATAAATAAAAACTAATAATTATTGGTCGCACAAAGAATGAAGGAGATGTTGGAGGAGACACACTCACGTCAATTGTGAACAACATTTCTTTTAAATTAAATTTCTTTTCATATGTACAGGGATAAGCCAAATTACAATAAGAAACACGAAATACTTTGCAGTACTGAACGAAGAAATGAATTTTTAACGTGAAAGATCCTTCGACCTGAATACGGCACCACGCTGTGCCCATCACTTGGAAACACCTACAAGCAAGGTGAAATTACTATTGTAGTTTTTCTATCGTTATCAATAAAAATGCTTATCCTGAAAGATTGATTTTCCTGTATTCAAACAAAAATCCACCAGTATCTCTACAGCATTACAAAACATCCATAATCAAATTCTCAGACATAACCGTTCAGGGTTCAATAACCATGCATGCAAACCATAGCACATCTATGCTCTAGAAATCACATATTTCTGTCAACTTTAGTCAACACGTTTAATGAGTAATAGGACGAATGTTAGACATTTACGCCCGTATAACACTACAAATCTAGAACTCTCGTAGTAAAATATCATTATCTGACGACCAATTATTTTGGCAGCTGGTACAGAGGACACATGTGTATAATGCTACTATGTCAATTATATTTTCTGTACATAAATGGGGAAAGGAAACAACGTTTGACTGCGTAGAAACCAAGGATTATAAAAACAGCAGACCACAAACTTCATTTTACCTGAATCTACAATGCGGAATGTTCATTAATACCAGGCAGGACATTAACCAATGTCTTCCGACCAATGTAAGTGCATATCCATAGTAGAGGTGTGAAAGAACAGAATTGTGAGATTACTACCGTATCTTTGTTTGCGCTGTAATGTTCTCGTGAATCACTAACAATCGTTTATAAAATATCTGCCAAAGATATTACATCATGAAACTATATTGCAGTACACTGCGGGCAATCCCTATTCATTTAAATGCGCGCAAAAGCTTCTTCCTCTACCGATTCCGGAAATACGTCTACATGTACTTAGGTTAATGTATGTCTTTTAGGTATCTATACACACAAATCTATCCTCGTTGTATTTCGCAAGTCTTCCAGTGGACAAAACGCCCATATATATGACACGTGGGAAGGGGCTTGGGATGTCTGCAGGGGGAGCGGTACGGACGGGCAGTGCGGTCATCAAATCGGCACTAATGTAAAAAATATGCGCACAATACGTTACCTTGAAAGGGAGGATACAAAATTAAAAGGAAGAAAGGCTTTACTTTACGGCGCGGCATTGGGTTTGTACAAGAATTCACAAAACTGAATTAAGGCTAACACGCTGGAACTGACCGTACTACTTTGAACCTCGTACTCGACGTAGGACTGACACACGTCACCTACGAAAGGCTGTTTTACCACGGGCACAAGGTCTATAGGGTGTATGGTCTTTACTGGGTGAGACTAGATTAGATTCCTTCTCCTTCCTGAGGGCCATGTCGGTCGACATTGGTGGTTAAAACCTCGGGCCCAGAGAGCACCAGGCATAGACATCTACAGTTGTGGAGAATTCGCCTGCACAAATGAACAGTAAGAATGTACATAAATATGGGGGCCTACCTGAGGACGCTTGTAAGAGGACTATACCCTGGGCGACCCGGGCCGTGCTATCTCCGTTAGGGAGGGTCCTGTGGTCCTGCCCGGTACCCTCTAACAGGGGCACATTGACATGACGAGCAGTGCTCAGTGAGTACCGCCACTGACCACTGGTCAGACCGGTACAGCACAGGAAAGACTATTACCCTTATCATGAGTGGTTTTCGTTGATCAAAACAATAGTACAGAATTTAGCGGGAGTGGATGGGAGGGGGAGATCCAACGTCAGTGCCTAATAGAACTTTGTCGATTGCCACTATCGCGGGTTATTTTTACTTTGATCTGTCCAACTTATACTTTTAAATGCCCTTGCTTTCCCGGTTGAAATATATAGGCCTATTGAAAGCTAACCTATAGTGTTCGGGCGGTGGTAGGGACTGGGGCAGGGATCGCGCATTCCTGCTTTTCTGAACGGTTGGCGGGGGGACGGGACGAGTCGATTCCTATCATTAGCACACTCTTTCTCAGCATCTAAGGTCCTCCACTGAAATCCATGTATGATATAGATCTGACCCTCTTATTTACTGGGCGAGAATTCCTCGCCGAACAATTTTGTTATAGCACTGTTTTGACTCTTTGAAAAGAGTATGCACCCGGGCAAAAGAGTAATTTGGACTTTTAGCACCCCAGAGTCAGGAGCATGTCGACACATGTAAGGTAATGATACTCCATCATAAACTTGACGTCTGACAGGAAGATTTGGGAATAAGTCATTATGCTATAGCCGAGTTTATGTTACACTTACATCGCCTGGTACGCTTCTGTAACTATTATCCCGGAATGATACCACCGCTGTGTTACTTTCTTTTCTTTTCTGTATAAACGTTTGATTACCAGCTGGTTACAATCATTACGGCCTAATCGTAGTCTTTCTACGACTTGACGTTTCGGACGGAAGTAACATAGCAATATTAAATTGCAATATGCATAAGCACACAAATATGATCACATAACGACTCCCTGATGATTAAAAACAAAAACTGGTGACCTTGAGACAGTGGCGGATCCGGAGGGGGGGGGGGGGGGCACGCTCCTCCTTTTTTTCCCGGAAAATTTAGCTTTTTTTAATGAAAAAATCGGCCAAAAAGTCATTAAGCAATTTTTTTCCCAATACTGCGCCCCCTTTTCAAGACCCTGGATCCGCTAGTGACCTTGAGACGTGGTTCAGAAGAGCCCGGCGCTGTGGTCGTTGACGGGCGTCTGCCAGAAGGTGATGTCGGGGCTGAAGCCGGACGACAGCTGCTGGTTGCCCGCCGCCCCGCCCCCCGACGACGACCCGACCCCCCCGGCCCCGTCCTGACTCGACTCGCTGGAGAAGTCCAGCTGGGACGTCAGCGTCTCCAACTGGCGTCTGGCGCGGGGTCCCGGATGTCGGGGGTCGCGCGGGTTAGTTCGGGCGGCGGGCGGTAGGAGGCTGCCGGTCGGGGTGGGGGTGGCTGAGTCGGGGGCGGGCCGGAAGGTCTGGTTGGTGAAGTGCGTGGTCCTCTCGGCCGAGTTGTAGTCGGCCGCTGTACTCGGCGTCCGGGAACTGGGGGCGAGCGACCTGGGACGGCGGGAGAGAAAAGGTCAATCAGTACACAATCAATACAGTGATGCGAATCAGTAGATATATACATCTGGGAACACAAGAAACCCATGCATTCAAAAAAAGATGTCCGCAACGTTTACTGTGGCGCATAGCCCCAATAAAGTTAAGATTTGGCACAATTCAATTTTCGCTTCTAATAAATATAGCTATAATGTAACTAATTTGATTTATGACTAGCAGAAACACAGTTTATTCTGATTTCGTCGGATTTCAACAACAAAAATAATAATCATAGATATCCTACCATCAAAAATTGAAATAATGGCATTGTATGAATTTCGATCCTGCGAAACACCCATACAACTTAATGCAATTCAATTATCCCGCCAACCCGGATACGTTCCGCGCGCGACGCGGACCTTGTCCCGGAAGTAACTACTTACAATTATACGCGACCTTCTTAATGTCCACTTAATGAATTTTCCTTCATTTTAAGGCCGTGTGCGTGAAATAATGTCCCTGGTCGCGCACATATACGGCCTTATACATTCTTCATAGACTAAATATGAAATATCTCAATGGCCAATACTAAATGGCTTAAATGCTTCAAATTCGTCGCCCTCTACTACTAAAAGAATCAGCAGATTTTTGCCCCGTTTGGAATCAGCCAGCAGTATGCAACACTGAAATGTTAAAAGGTCTAAATGCTATAAAGCCCGATATCCATTAGAATGATTGCACCGACGGCATTGGCCGACTTGGTAATTGGCATCAAATTATCAACCAATTTTATCAATCATGCTTGGTATGAAACTGTGCTAGGGAGTCAGCCGACTCAAACTTGTCGGTCGACTCTGACTTGGCAAAGTAAAAGGCAAGTTTCCACAGGACGACAGACATGAAAATATATCATTAACCCTTTCAATCAACAGAGACCATTGGCACGAACAAGCTTTGGTCATGGGGGATGAAAAGGGTTATCACTGGATTACAGCCGACAAACAGGGTTCGTCGTTCTGTGGAAACCCGCCTATACCTGCACACAGATCGTCGCTATACATTCTGCGGCCGAATATCTTAGCGCGGAAGTCACCATGCGTGGATGTCGCTTCACACAACCTATTTAAAACTCCATTTAAAATGTATTCTATATAAAGAATCGGTTTTGAGATTTAATACTGTTTTTCATACAGGTTTAGGTAAGGTGTTAAGTCTGTCTGGTTAGAAGTGTTGCACTGCATGGCCCCTGATTACTTGTTGACGGTTTACTTGAAACTTTACACTTGAGACGCCTACACATCAAAAACTTTTAAATGTCACCCAATATAACATAACGGGAGTCTAATGGCACTCCCTGAACCAAAACCTTTTCTTAATTCTATTGTTCTCCAATTGGCAACACTGAAGTCAATCCACTTAGGGGGAGCTGGCCCGGCCTGGCGCTGCCATCCCCTGCTGGGGGTCGGGGTGGGGCCGTGTACATGCATGAGCCCTGCATGCCCCACCCCGGGACACGGGTTGTGTTTTAAGCCCGGCCCGCCGACCCCGGCCCGGGCAAATGACGCACGCCACCTCAGTGCCAAATTGAACGAGTTAATGCAGGGGCATTGGTCTGCAAGGAAGTTAGTACCTGTGGCTCATTACGGTTAATATACCAGAGATGCCACTCCCAACTGATGAAAAAGTAGGAAACGCTTTTCCTACTTTTATTCAAGAAGAAACCGGGAGGGAAATAACCTTTGGGAAATATACGCTGAAAAGGACACCCAAGTGATGTAGGAAAAAAAAATAATTGCACAATCCAAAATCACCAAAAAGTAGGAAATCCCACAAAAGTAGGAAAATGGAATCTCTGATATACCCTACCCATAAGAGTGGGGCCGTTATCACAAGACCCTCAGTGTTAGAGGTCCGGGGCAGTGCGGTGGTTGCCTAATAGAAGTGTATGAAGCTAGTCTGAAGGTGGTAGGTTTGGTTCATGTCACTTACATGTCAAAAGAATTCTTTCTGCTCCCCATGCTCATTTGAAAAGAAAGTCTTAAATAAGAGCGGACACTGCGCAAACTCGCGAGAAAAGTGTTTGCGGTTACCACAAAGCCCCAATGGTTATTTTTCAAGGGTATCGTATATCTAAATGAGCATTGTTTAGCTTCAAACCAATTTCTCTTCAAATATAAGTTATAACCTAATTTACTCTACCCTGTGGCGAGTATCTTGTGGAGATACGCATCTGGTAATTATAGAATATAGTGCGCCACATTTCAGAAAAATTTTCAGTGCCCGTTGCGGTGCGCGGATTTTAAATTCAGAAACATTGACAAAACGTTAGAGAAGGGTCCGTGCCTGAGGCGCTACCTCCTCAACTATCTACACGTCAAAAGAAACCTTTGAGATGCATGTACAATTAGGCCTAAGAGTTGTTGTTCTATAGGCTACCTTTATGTAACACAGAAGGTATCATAACTTTGAGGCTAGTTTGAAATGCCATATTCTAAAGTACTATCACAGAAGACCGGACTCTCACCTATATATCCGGGCCTGGCGATTTTCGTTTTGCTAAAAGACAACTCAGCTCTGAATAACTCCGGACGCCTTCAGCCAACAGCGCCCGCTTTGTCTTTCTGATACACGAAATACATTACCTTTGGAGAAAGTACTCAGTCCCAGACATCTTTTCCCGGGGACCTTATGTCGTATCAGGCGTTGGAAATTGAATCTGCTATTGCTTTCGACCCCCCTCTCAAGCCCCCCTCCGCCCCCAGCGCCTGGCACGGCCGTCCGGAGAGGCGGGGACTAACCCCGATGAAAGGGGATCTTAATGAGGGGACATGAATATTTAAACAAAACTAAGGGGACTCGGCAGGCCAAATCTGGGTGTTATTACAGTTATTTATACCGTTCTCCCCTTTTGTACTTTTCCAGACACAGAGTATTTTTCATTTCATTCACAGATTAGTCTCAGAGGGCGCATAAATTGACAGTTAAAATCAGGCACAATGCGAGTTCTGGGGTTATTTTGTAAGTTACTGGTCAAATATAGTGAGACTGCGTTACCATGCAGTGACGGCCCGTAGACTATAAGCGGTGGGTTTCAAGTTAGTACTAGATATGAAGACCTCTCTAAATCTCTTAAAATCAGAGTCTCCAATAAGCCGCTTCATTGTAAAAGCATCTCGACCGTCCGTATAAGCATTGGCTATCAAATAAGCACCGGGTATAGAGAGCTATCTAAATTTCTTATAACTTGATTATTCAATGAGCGTCTTGATTTAGGCATATTGTAATAAAGACAAACCCAAATTAGGACATATATAGTTTCCTTCACATACTCTGCTATCAAATAAATAATGATTTCGTCAAACTTCTTGTACAAACGTTTTCATGGAATGTATTGATTTTCACAAATGCTGACAGATGTCATTCTTGAAGATAATAAGCGGCAGGTCTCAAATAAACGCCGGTGCTGACTGGTGCCTGTGAAAGAGTCCCTAATCTATATATCTGCATGTTCGCATACAATTTGCCTGTATGGAAAAACGCATCCGCATCGCGGGTTATGAAGGGGCGTCGAATCGGCGCCGACGGAAGTGCGCTGATGAAAGGATCTGTGAAAACCCGTCTTGAACGAACAGGGGCGCCGAAATGACGGGCGACTAGATGCACTTATCGCCGTGGGTTTCCCACATTTCTACACTATTCACCGAAGATTAGGGCAGAATTTGTTACCTTGGTCATCCGACTAAACAGTTTGTTTCGCCCCACGGAAACGCCGCTTCAGTATCTGGCCTGCCTGTGGAGGCCGATCTAACAGAGAGATGTGGTGCAGCGACATGGTCGGTAGGAGACAGGTCTCCAAATGGCTGGTATAGAGTGGATCAATACCACACGATGTCACGTCCATATATTTCAAAGTGTTACTGAATTTACATTTGAAAAGTGTTACTGAATTTATCCTGACTCAAGTGGGAAAATATGCGACATTTACAATTCCGTGACGCGATTACGCGCTAAGCAGCAAATTGCCGATTCCCTATACTACTTACAGGCGACCTGTCGGGGATATGACACAACAAGGTACTTTGCAGACCACGCCAACAGATAGTGAAAGGGTGCAAACCATGCCCATTCATTCTGCAATCTTGCCCTTAATGTCTTTTTCGGTGGTGCCAGATATTGAGAATTGTGATACGGAAAATATTTCATATGTTTTTAGATAATAAAAACAATAGTCTTTTTGTGACTGCTGGAAGAACATGTCATAGCATGATTGAGTAAATAAACACTATTTAAGAAATAATAGCATGGCTTTCATGGGCCATGTAGTCAAGCCCTGGAGGTCTGCCTGCAATTCCACTGGACGGTACAAAATACCAATAGCCGTGTCGCACTATTAATTAGTAGTACATCGAGGGGCACACTCCATTTACAGATTGAGTATTTATATATATGGGTAATTTATCTCCTGACCTGCGGCATTGGGAGACGTCAGTCCATCCTGTCGACGGGAAGTGGCCTGGTTATGGTTATATTTTCATGGGACTTGACGCTCGTCTGTTGTTACGTCACACGTTGTATACGTCTGGGTAATGTAATTGGCCTATCGCATCAAATTGATATGAAGCAATATTTCATATTACATTACGCTTTTACGACGCGCATCGTTTACCGAGGTTCAACATTGAAACCGTCACGTTAAGTGAACCTTGGCAGACCTAATCCCCTAAACGTGAAACCCCTTTTGTATTCTAGGGAGTGCGCCCAAACGGCGCCTATACGTGCGACGTTGCCTGAGCAAGCTCCCCGATATACGTTATTGCATCGACTGACTTTATTGCATGTATGACAATTCCTGATTATATAGATACTGTAAGGATTATGAAGCTCGAAGCGCACATGGATCAAGCTATACACACGACGCCGCTTACATAGTATGGATTAAATTGGCAACATCATGTATAAAGCACTGTGAATTTACAGCCTACTTGTGCAATGTCCCCTAGGATGGTTATAGCAACTTCAACGCATCCGATAACGCATACGCAACTTCTTTTCCCATATCATCATTAAGTACATGTTTCCTTTTCAGAATTCTCGTGCCGTTATCCTGTAATGTAGGTTGAAGGTTTTAGATACATCAACATTATTTAGATGCGTCGAGGTTGCTAAAACTCCATATTGAGACGATACCCGCATCTTATTGGACCCGCAAGTAGTATATGTAAATGTGAATTTGGATATCAATTTTCGAGTATACAGCTAGCTCTGTACACACGAAGTCACTCTTTTTGTAAGAGCGCCCTCATGGGTACTGTCTACACACACGACGTTACACTCAGACATTACACTAGACATAATGTTAAGTTTATCAAGTATATACGTACCGGTAGTATGACATGAAGAGGGCGCGTGTGTATACATGTACGAGTATCGTGTGAAGGCTTTCTTGTCACGTACACATTCTACCCAATATATGTGACATCGAGTACACAGCATGCATTACAAAAGCACCAATGTGCATTCTGGGTCTACCTTATATACGCGACATGTTCATATACACTACAAAAGTGACGTCGCATACACGACGTCGCATACATGACGTCGTGTACATAGCCGGTCTTTAGACGGCCGAATCAACGTGCATTGTGGACCTATAGTTGACTTTTCATATCTGGGACACTTTGGACGTCGGCGATCGTGTTTTCCTCTGATATTCTGTTAGTATAGTAAACTGTAATATGTATGTTTGATAAAATCGCCCGGCGAATCATCCAGCAATTTTCCAAGCTATTCAGATCAAACATGTTCATTTCAGTTCACCATACTGACAGGTGATCAGAGGAAAACACGACTGCCGAGGTCCAACCTTTTTTTGGGGGGTAGTTTAACGTCCGGTCAACCACATAGGGTTCTTTCCAGACTGCATAAAGTAATACTTTTCAGCTTACGGGTGATTGTATCTATATGATATGGTTTAGGAGAAACCTGCCACTAGGTGCAATACCCTACTCATTTCGAAGAGTGGCGGGACCTTAGTTAGAGGCGGTCTACTCACCAGACGTCGCTGACGGACAGGACGACGACGTCCCCGGCCGGGCGCCCCCTGGCGGCGGCCCTGGAGGCGGGGCGCACGGGGCGCCGCCTGGTGGCGTAGATGGGGTTGACGGCGGCGGTGGGCGGCAGGTCCAGCTCGGCGTACAGCCCCGACGACCCTGGAGGAGAGACGGGTAGGGAGTTAACGGGCCACAGCGGACAGCAACAAGGCACGTGCAGGGGGCACACCATACCATCAGAGATGCCACTTCCAACTGATGAAAAAGTAGGGAAAGTAGGAAACACTTTTCCTACTTTTTTTTCCTAGAAGCAACTTGGAGGGAAATAACCGCTGGTAATAGATATATACTGACACTGAATTTGTATTTGAATAGTTTGAAACTATCACAAAAATACTCTAAAACAGAATTTAAAGTGATGTATGAAAAATCTGTTGGGCAATCCAAAATCAAAATGTAGGGAATCCTACAAAAGTAGGGAAAATGGCATCTCTGTACCATAGAGAGAATGAGATACGTGTGTTTACATGAACACAAACTAGCTACACACAGAGTTAAGTAAAGGTTAGATAGTACCATAGTGCAAAAATGAAACGCAAGCTGCAGGAAAACATTTCATTTGTAAGTTGAATCTCGCTTAGATGATGACACTGACAGCTCTAGTTTTATAGATGGAAATGGTGATAGCAGTTGTAAAACTCAATGCACAGTCTACCGTTATACAAACACATCCATGAGTTGTGTTTACCTTGCTATAGCTAGTTTCTTCAAGTGGGAAGGTCCTATATTAATCTAGTTGACGGGAGAGAGGGCATTTCCCAATAGTTACACTGGTTGTACAGCTAACATATTGATATGGAAGGCCCATCACATGACCGTCGTTTATTGCTCATCAAATTATTTCACTAAGTTATGAATGAAAATATGAGGTATAAAAAACAGTTTGCAAGAAAGCGAAAGGTCCGATCACCTAAGCTTCTATGTCATATAAAGCGGCTACATCTAACTACAATTCGGTGCACAGTTACCTTTCTTCTTTTTTGGTCTCTGGACTGTGGGCAAAATAACAATACAAAATTATCGGTGAATCGTCACTTTGAAAGGTGCCAATATGTGAAAGTTTAATCTCTTAGAATGCAGAATAACGCCGATCCGTAAAAACACGACGTCGTACCAATAGGCTTCCTTATGTATGCGGCAATATCACGCGAATGGACTGTATTGTATATGTGGCAATTTATGATTTGGTTAGTTGCAGAGAGAACTTTGATCCTTTTCACGTACATTGTGAATCATATATGCATGCAAAGTCGCCTAATATGTCACTATATATATATATATATATATATATATATATATATATATATATATATATATATATATATGCATGACGTCACACAGACAGGCTTCACTATTTCACAAACAAATTAAGCGCCTTAATTGTTTGTATTGTACGCGACAACTTATGGTTACATGAGTAGTATAATTATAGGAATGAATATTCCGTGCATATCGCGTACATATGGTTTTTATACTGTAGCGATATCTAGATTTTACAGCCTGAGTAGTATATGAAAATATCACATTGATTCTTGTCGCATACATAGTTCACCCTACCTAGAATACACGACGTCGCACATATATAGCCGGTTCGGCAAAGGGATTGGAACGATTCTTGGTTTAGTAACACGGTAATTACAGGGAATATTGCAATTAACGTTCATAAATTGGTAAACACCTTGGTTGTACTAATGATTCAACCGTTTTAACAAAGACAACAAAATAAGCCAATATTAGACGTCTGATAAGCCTTTCACAGAGTGTAAAGCCCATACCTGTGCTATACCGTGACGTCATAGGAGAGTGGCCATACGTCACCTCCTGAAATAGAAAATAGAAGTAAGGGTTACATCAAAGGTGAGGGAGTCCTTGGTTATATTAGGATACCCATGAGGGAGTGAGTAATGATTGTTTGTGCCGTTCCGACAGCTTTGGTCAAATTGTGATACCAATTAAGAATACCCTGGCCATGACTAAGATATGACAGAGAGCCGACACAACAACATAAAATATGATAGTTTCCGACTAGTCTATAGGCATGACGGCTCGCTACTCTGAGAATGGTAGATAGGCTTGATACACTATATACTTCCCAACTAAATGATGAACTCTCCACGTGTACATATCTGCATAACAATCACAATGATTTGCGTCTTTATCAATGGTTTGTGTCTACATCAAAAGTAGACATTAATTTTCCTTAAAAGGAGGCAAAAGCAATGTGGGGTCAAAATTTTGCAAATTCTGTTAACTAGTTAAATATATTCTATGGCCATAGCCTAGGCTTGTGGTAAAATATAGACTGTGAATACATTAAAATAGATGAAAACTCATCCCAGCTCAATTTCTGTGACCCACCAAAATTGGGTTGTTTACAAACATTGCTGTTTTCAGGCATACATGGCATGAGTATCATGGAATTTTAGTGAACTTAAAGCTAGTTATCATGACCTATACTATACCAATGGCTGGAGTTTAACTATTAGAACGTATTTTCATCATTTGAATTTGTAAAATTTCGTCATATTTTGATACAACATTGCTTTTGGCTGCCTTTAACATGTGAGGATTATTTCCTCTGTATGTAAACAGAAACGCTAACAACAAGATAACTGGTAGAAGAAGCGCCCCCTGGAGCGGGCGGTGCGACTCACGGCTAGCTCGTAGTCGGCGGCCCCGAGGCGCTGTCCGTGGTGCACGTCGGGCAGGGACGTGCCCTCCGTCTGGGGCCGGGGCAGCACGTCGGGGGGACCCTCCAACCTACACGGCAACAATAGTGTAAATATTAGGAATATTAAAGGCAACAGCGTTAGCCTAGGTTATCGTTTATAAGAAAACACAGTCAATACGAACATGCAAACAGGGGCGGGTACAGGGGGATCCAAGAAGCCCGACTCCCATCAACTTTTTTGTGGGGACATGACGAAGAGGAAAAAACGTCGGATTTGTGCCAAGGGTGTTAGTCCTTAGCTTTCATATAATTATATGCGCCCCCCCTCCCCCCACTTTCGAAATACTTATCTTCTGCTGGTATTCATTACAAAGTGAATTAATGCTATTTGTGATAACATGTTATTTTTGTTGTCATGGTGTAAATAAGATATGAAGCTTATGAAGTTATGAAATCTATAAGGAATATTACTTTTTCCCTGGGTTTCAAGAACGGGTGACCATTTCTTTCGGTGGGGTCTTTGGGTTCCGATGTGCTGAAACACGGATTAAGATCGAAAATAGGTTTTTGACTGTAAACTTACTGAGAGTTGATGTCGTTCTGTGACGTCACCCTGGTGAGGGTCGACGTCCTGCTGTCGTCATGGGGACCTCTGACGTCATAGAAACTAGTCTTGTCCGACTTTTTACTATTTAACGTATTAAATTCCTCGTTGTCATAAAACGCCCTAGAATAATCATTAATGTAAAATGAATATAAGACTATGCTATGTTTACAACACCACACAAAAAGTTTCATTTTGGTCTTGTAGCAATTACGGTATTTGTACCACATTTCAAAACACTCACGCTTCATTAAAAAGTATTTTCATTAGAAATATGAGAACGAACCAAATTAAGATGTACTCACTTTGAAAGAGTATGCCGACTAAATTGCATTTAAAAACCGTAGCCATTACAGACACTTGAGGAAAACTTGATACCAAATAAATAATCTGATATCATTCGAGGAAAACCCTTTTCTTTATACTCAACGTAGAGTCATTAGATTTATCTAACACTTCAATTACAATTTCCAGTTCGAAAATCCGACCAAAATAACCATAATGCAGTGGAGCATATCTTAAAGCAGTGTTTCCCCAAAACCAACGGACATGTCCGAGATTTTTCTATCCATGTACAATGTTTGACACTTGAACGTCGGAGATACAGCAAAATTTATTATCATATAATTCATGATTATGAAATAATATATTATATAACCGTTATTTTGCTGAAGTGTTCTATATATTCATTTGATTATTACATGTCTGGTGTGGTAGGGAAATATCCGATATAATTCCTATAAATCTCGAACTATTTGTCCTCCGTTGCAGAAAGTTTTTGGGATGCACTGCTTCTAGGTTCTGGAGGTAAATATTGGACACTGACTGCTGGTTCTGCTGGTAGATGGCGTCGATGTCCTTCTCCAGCAGGTGACGCCTGTGTCGGTGGTAGTGGCAGCAGGCGAGCAGGATGAGGAGCACGAGGAAGAAGGCGGCCACGCAGCCCGCCACGATACCGATGACCTCCGTCTGACCGAGCGACCCCAGCCCATCCCCCGACCCCGCGGGCTGGAGACCACCGCCTGCAGAAAGGGGTAAAGGTTTGTTATTAGCATAGATATACGCAGATACAGCCACTATACCGATGACCTCCGTCTGACCGAGCGACCCCAGCCCATCCCCCGACCCCGCGGGCTGGAGACCACCGCCTGCAGAAAGGGGTAAAGGTTTGTTATTAGCATAGATAAACGCAGATACAGCCACTATACCGATGACCTCCGTCTGACCGAGCGACCCCAGCCCGTCACCTGACCCCGCCGGCTGGAGACCACCGCCTGCAGAAAGGGGTAAAGGTGTGTTATCTGTACATTAGTACATAGAGCCTGCAGATAGGGGTTAAGGTTTGTTATTCCCCCTTCTTAAAAACGCTGTGGAAACGAGATTTCGCCCATGAGTCGCCATGTTTTTTCGCTGGTTTCAACCTGTCTCACTAGAATTAGAATGATTTTCGGCCTCTTGCTGGATTTGAATCCAGCGGAATGAACTCACGCTGTAATGTGATCTGACTTTCAATTTGTCAACTCTTCTGCATAGACGTAGCTAGATTGATATGATTTCATGAGTAATGTTTAACTCTGGGACCAAGAAATGCAGAAATGTCTGCTGAAAGAAAGTGTTCGCAGTCCGTAGCGTCGTCATGTCAACGAGTGTTCTCACGTCGTCAGTCTCCAAGCAGATAGTGGCGCTCAGGGTACTAGGATCTGCTCGGAGAGTGATGACGGGTGGCGGGAAGTCCCTACCTTCCGTAGGTCCTACCGGGTTATGGTGGTTGGCCGGCAGCCTGTGAGTGTGAATTGAACTAGCCTTCTCAGGCAGTGGGGATGCACTAGAAAGTCTCTGAATTGAAGTTGCCTGTATATTAGCCCCATCAAGGAGGAAGGAATTACTTGGTCTTTGGCGGCATTGACGCCTAGAGGCGGAGCCTCTTGTCTATACACTAATACATAGAGGTATCTAAGATACAGATGACCTACGTCTTACCGTGCGACCTCCACTTGACCCTGCTAACTATAGACTTGCCCCTTTCGTACCAAATATGTACAGGGTGTCGTGTATGTGATATTATGTATACTTAGGCAGGGTATGTACCCGACGTCGCCTGCATAAGATCAACTATATAATTTATGCGACAAGAACCAAAGTAGTCTTTTCATATACTACTCAGACTTATGTAGACACCTATGTGTCCATATGCCACTGTATACGTGATAAGGTGCACCGTCACACAAATAGAGAGCAGTATGGTCCCGACAGTACTCTCATCATACTTGCCACGTCTTGAGGACAGGATGTTCAGTGTAGGTGACACGCTCCAAATTCCCATTTATATATACTACTCACATTGTCATAAATTGTCGCATACACAATTAAGTCCAGAGATGCCACTAACGAGGGATCCGGAAGAATAGAAAGAACATTTCCGGATTCTCAGTTGACATAAGTGAAATAATAATTAGAAAGCGTAATTTCATAGATTAACGGGCTTAGAAACGCTATAACAACAAGTCAAAAAGCAAAATTGGTGAAATCAGTAAATAAAATATCAATTTCATATTGACACTGAGCTGGCAAGAATCGGGAAATACGGACAAAGAAGCGAAAATGGCATCTCTGAACGTCAGTTCACATGATACTGTTGTCTACATAGTGCGGCCTACTGACGTGAAGGCGCGTTCATAAGCAGCGCCACACGAGCGACGTCCTGTGTACACAATGTACGGGACAAGCATGACATTACAATTTTTGTATACTACTCATGTCAGCGTACCTTGTCGTGTATACAATACAGTGAATGGTTACGGAATGGTTACATTACCGCCGCTCCTGAAATAACAATTTTGGTTTCGGTAAACAGAATATCACATAATAGTATGCCTTACCGGTCTGTGCCGTGTTGACGGTGACGAGGGGGGAGTAGGGCCCCACCCCGCCGTAGTTGTAGGCGGCCACCTTGACGTAGTACCCCTGGGCCGGGTCCACCCCGCCCACGCGGTAGGTGCGGGCCCGGGCCTCGTTCAGCCTGAAGACGGTGAAGGCGGAGGACGCGGCCTGTCCCACGGCCACCATGTACCCCTCCACCGCCTGGGGGGGCGCCGGCTCCTGCAGGACACGGGCAGACAGGGGAGTTAGTACAACAAAGGGACTTGGAGAACTGGTAGTTCAGGAAAGGTTCCTGAAGTCGATATTCCACCATGCGGTGATTTATTCGAGATGGATATAGTTTAACATCACCGGAAGCAAATTGGGCACAGAAAGATAAGATATGGCAAATTGCTCTTGTTGGCACAAGCGTTCACCCAAGGGACATGCCAACGCAAGCAATTTCCTATGGATTTACTACTGATACTTGGGTTGGCAGATACCAAGGTGTTCGTAGGTGTTATAACACAGTAGTGTTATATTACTACTTTGCTATACAAAGAATTTGTAATCACTGTGAAAACGTCAGTGTATTTGTACTTTTTTGAATTTCGCAATATTGTCTACTGAATACAATTAGAAGACCTTATAACAATAACAATAAGTTGCATATATTTATATAGACATTATAATTGATGGGGAAATCCTACATGTTTATTTGATTTTGCGGGAAAGGCTTTAAAAATGCTGTTAAGTTAAAATGGACAGTTAAATTCCCGTGCACCTTACCTTCCACTGGACGAAGATGGCGTCGTCCCCGGCAGGGCGGGCCGTCACGTCCACGGGCGGCTCCGAGGGGGCTGCGGAGGAATAGAGGACATAATATTATCCAGGCCATATATCATGCATAATATATAATTATGCATGATAGCTCATGCATAATCAAAAGTAATCAGATGTTATCGGTATTAACCAGTGATAAGGAGATAATGCTAATAGTAATGACTAATAATCACTCATAACCAATTACAATCAGTGCAACTCAGATATTATTTTTGATATGTGATATTCAGGGATAAACAATGATGAAAAAATTATCAGTGATAATAAGCAATAATATTATCAATGATAATCAATGAAAATCTGGGATGACAAATGATTATCTCTGATAATCCATCATAATCTATGATAATTTGTGAAGATCAATTAGAATTTGTGTTGATAATCAATGATAATCAAGAGTAATCAATGATAATCAATAATAAGGGAGAATCTATCAAAAATGAGAATAATCATTGTAAATCAGACACAAGCAATGATAACTAATGATGTCTGTAATAACCAGAGGAAATGGATGATAATCACAGATATTCTGTTACAATCACTGATAATAGGTGACAATCAATATGTGTGGGTGATAATAAGTGTAAAAAAGTGATAATCAGCAATAATCAGTGAATGATAATCAGTGAGGATTTTTTGAAAATGAATAACAATCTATGAAAACCGATTGAATTCTAAGATAACTAGTCAAATAATATGTGAAAATTGTGATATTGTGATATAATTGGCAATATTCTCTGAAATCAGGGATATTCAGTGACAATTTGCAATGATGAGATAATCAACGAAAATAGGTGGTAATAACTGGTAGTAAAAAATTATGTCAGTGATAATCAGTGACAAGTGACAATTGGCAATAATCAGTGACAGTAGACTATTGAGAATTGGCAAAAATCTGAGATAATTGGCAATAATCGGTGATAATTGGAAATAATTGGTTATAATCAGCGATAATCAATCATAATCATGGTAATCAGCAATAATTGGCGGTAATTAGCAACAATCATTGAAAAATTTTGAAAATTGCTGATAATCATGGTAATCAGCCAAATAAAAAAATAATCACTGATAATAAGAGATGATCACCAAAAATCAGCCATGACTGCTGATAATCCGTAATAATTAGTGATAATTGCCAATAATCTGCAATGATTTACTATAACCAGTGTAGATTGCTCATAATTGGCAAAAAGTGACAAAAACTGCCAATGCTTGCTGATAATCAGCAGGAAATGCTGGTAATCGTAGGAAATCAGTATTAGGCTGATCAGCCTAACTTGCTAATAATCGTGACAACTGTGGATAATCAGTGATTTTTGCTGGTAACAGGCAATTATTGCTGATAAACGACAATAATTGCCAATTATCAGTAATAATCGTAAATAATTGCCTATTTGTGAATACGTGCTAAACATCAACACTCATTGCTGATAATTGGGGATGATCGATGATAATAAACAATGATTGCTGAGAATTGGAGATAACTGCCAATAATCAGTGACAAGTGCCAAAAAAGGGCAATAATTGGTGACAATCAACATTCAGCGACAACTGCTGACAATGGGCCAACAATCGACAACAACTGTCGACAACCAGCTACAACTGACAACAGGATACAACTAACGACAATGGGTGACAAAAGGAGACAACTGTTGAGAATGGGCAACAACTGCTGACAATGGGCAACAACTTCCAACAAAAAGCAACACCTTATGACAATAGGCAACAACTTAAGACAATAGATGACAACTGTCAACAATGGGCAACAACTGTTGACAACTGCTGCCAATGGGCAACAATTACTGCCAATGGGTGACAACTGCTGACAATGGGCAACAATTGCCGACAATGGGCGACAATTGCTGACAATGGGCGACAATTGCCGACAATGGGCGACAATTGCCAACAATGGGTGACAACTGCTGATGATGAGTGACAACCGCTAACGATGGGCAACAACCGGCAACAAAGGACAAAAATTGCCGATGATGGGTGACTACCACTGACGATGGGTAACAACCACCAACGATGGGTGACAACAACCGACAATGGGTGACAACAGCCGACGATGTGCGACAACTGCAGACGATGGGTGACAACCACCAAAGACAGGCAACAATTACTGACGATGGTCGACAACCACCAACAATGGGCAACAACCACTGATGATGGGAAACAACTGCCGACGATGGGTGATGACCGCTGACGATGGGCAACAACTGCCACCGCAGAGCGACAACCGCTGATGACAGGCAATAACTGCTGACAACAGCTGCCAACAACAGGCAACAACTGTTGACGACAGGCAACACCTGCTGACGACAGGTGACACCTGCTCACAATGCGTGACAACTGCCAACAATTGGCAAAATTTGCCAAAAATAGGCAATAATTGCTGACAATCCCTACATTTGGCCACAATTGCAGACAGTCATTGATAATTGCTGAAAATTGTCTACAATCACCCTAAATTGCAGACAATTGCCCCATCCTCATCCAACATCCCCAGCCACCCCCTGCAGCCACGCCCAACACCCTTAAACTGCATCAACCCCAACAGCAGTGGTAGACAAACTGAACCTTCACACAACCTTGACCTTCTTCACAACTGTTACCCACCTTTGGCTATGTACAATTGCATATAGGCCTTTTGCATAATTAAGATTATGATAAACGAACAAATAATAAGAGACAAGACACGATTTTGTGACTTAGCGTCATTTTGTGACTTAGCGTCATTTTGTGACTTAGCGTCATTTTGTGACTTAGCGTCATTTTGTGACTTAGAGGCCTGTGTGACTTATTGTCATTTTGTGACTTAGTGTCAATTTGTGACTTAACGGTATTATGTGATTTATTGGCATTTTGTGACTAAGTGTCATTTTGTGACTAAGCGGTTTGTATGACTTATTGGCATTTTGTGACTTAGAGGCTTGTGTGACATATTGTCATTTCGTGACTTAGTGTCATTTTGTGACTTAACATCATTTTGTGACTTAGTATCATTTTGTGACTTAGTGGCATTTTGTAACTAAGGGTCATTTTGTGACTTAGGGACATTCCATTACTTAGCATCATTTTGAAACTTAGCAGACACATTTTGTCACTTAGCGGCTTTTGTGACTTAGTAGCATTTTGTGACTTAGTGTTATTTTGTGACTTAGCATCATTTTGTGACTTAGTGTCATTTTGTGACTTAAAGGCTTGTGTGACTTATTGTCATATTGCGATTTAGTGTCATTTTGTGAATTAGCATCATTTTGTGACTTAGTATCATTTTGTGACTTAGTGGCTTTTGTGACTTAGTGGCATTTTGTGACTTAGTGGCATTTTGTGACTTAGTGGCATTTTGTGACTTAGTGGCATTTTGTAACTTAGTGGCATTTTGTGACTTTAAGGCTTGCGTGACTTATTGTCATATTGTGATTTGGTGTCATTTTGTGACTTAGTGTCATTTTGTGACTTAGCATCATTTCGTGACTTAAGCATTTTGTGACTTATTGGCATCATTTTATGTACTTAGCATCATTTTTTGACTTTGTGTCATTTTGTAACTTAGTGTCATTTTGACACTCAGTGTCATTTTGTGACTTAGCAGCTTGTGTGCCGTCTTGGCATTTTGTGACTTAGTGGCATTTTATGACTTAGTGGCATTTTGTGATTTAGCGTTATTTTGTGATTTAGCATCATTTGTGACTTAGTGTTATTTTGAGATTTAGAGGCTTGTGTGACTTATTGTCATTTTGCAACTCAGTGTCAGTTTGTAACTTAGTGGCATTTTAGATTTTAACGGCATTTTGTGATTTATTGGCATTTTGTGACTTAGTGTCATTTTGTGACTAAGTGGCTTCTGTGACTCACTGGCATTCTGTAAATTCTTTGAATTTTGTGACTTAGTATCATTTTGTGACTTAGTGACATTTTGTAACTAAGTGGCATTTCAATAGGATTCAATAGGGTCAGAGTTGCACCTCTAGGCATACGGACTTACTGCAAAACCGACCAATTTTCAGGCTTGCCTCCCATAGGCCCTCATACAACGTGGATGCCGAACCCGTCATAACTGAAAAAACGCTGAAGCTAGTTCCAACAATGCTGTCAATAAGGTATAGAATCATGCCGAAAAACTGCAACCAGCGAAGGAAAAAAGATTTGCTCGATATATATGAGCTCCCCACTAGACTTGGCAGACAGTACAAGATATTCTGCGAAGCGACCAATAAACCTTATATATATATATAATTTGGAATCACATTTTTTTTGTGTTCAAGATTAATCGTGCTATATGTACATCGTGAAATATGTGTGGCTCTGTAGAAGGGGTGCTGTAAGATATCAAAGAAAGCGAAGCAATTTATGATACACGCATTGCTAATTTCATGTAGTTCAGACTATTTCACAGACTCTGCCCTATGTAGAGTCAGTGGAAGCCATGGAAAACTAACATTCATAATTTGTTTAAAAAATTGGGTCGGAAGGAGGGGGATGAGACCCGCCCTTTCAAACAAATTAGCGCAAACGATTCATTTTAAAAACCCCTTTTCATCTCTTTGAGAAATTTAGGGGAGTTGGAGGGAGGGGGATAAGTCCCTTTCATACGAATGTCATCTCTGTTGTTTGTAATTCTAAGGTATCTGATACCCTTCCCCGAGTGTCCCCTGTCAATCTACTTCAAAGGTCTCTGATTGACCCTGAGTGATCCCTCTCAACGCATTCAAAGTTCTCTGATTACCCCCGAGTGTCCCCTCTCTTTGGGCTTATTATGTCTCTTATAACGCCTGAGTGAACCCTCTCTTTTATCATCTAACATCTTTGGTAGACTGAAAGTGACCCCTCTCTATGTACATGTCAAAGGTCTCTGGTTATACCTGAGTGTACCCTCTCTTTCACAGTCTAAAATCTTTGGTAAACCGTAAGTGACCCCTCTCTATGCAGATACCAAAGGTCTCTGGTTTTACCTGAGTGTACCCTCTCTTTCACAGTGTAAAGTCTTTGGAATACCGTAAGTGACCCCTCTCTATGTAGATGCCAAAGGTCTCTGGTTTTACCTGAGTGTACCATCTCTTTCACAGTGTAAAGTCTTTGGTATACCGTAAGTGACCCCTCTCTATACTTCAAAGATCTCTGTAACACTAAGTGACCCCTCTCTGCACGTTTCTAAAGTCTCTGATACCAATACACGTGGCGCCCCCTCGTGACTCATAAATGAACTAGAATATACTTAAAGTGAGGCGCCCCCTTACGGGCGATTTAGTTATCAGTAGTGCATAGAAAAGGGGTATTTTGGACGGGTTTTAGGGTCGTGTAGTGCAAGGAAACGTTAATTCTACCTTTGGTTGTGCGGTTAGACCTCTGTGATGAACGACTGTTACGAGTAAGGTGTCCACGAGACTAAAAATGGGACTCGCAGACAGATTACTTCAGACATTAAATACTAATCGTCTTAATTTGATTTTGTTATATCACGGTATCTAAATTTCTGCACCTTCATAGATGCCTCAAAACAATAACGCATTTTCTTACTGATTATGATATTAAGGTGTACTGTGTTTTGATGAATAAAGGTTAATAAAACAGTACGTCCACATCAGAGAAGTCTAACTTTAAGATGTGGTAACCCAAAGGTTGTGACCAGGTCTTAGTGCCTCACCGTGTGTTGTCTTCTGTGTTACATTATCTTATGAACCAAGCAATAAAATAAACAATAACAATCAGGGTTTGAAAACGTTAAAAGTTAAAAGAAAATGCATATACAATAAATTATAAAACGGAGCCGTCCCTTAATTGCGGGTGTGTTGGGGTTGGGGGGATAGAAGGGAGGTGTCAATAATTCTGGATAAAACGTGTAGGTCGATGTACAATACTTTTGAACACGATATCCCACGACAGTGTGTGGGATGGGGGATGGGGGGAGGGCTTCTAACGTTCAAAAAACATGTACACGTAATTAATGTTAGGCCCATCCGTTATTAAGTTTATAAATAGATTCCATATTATGTGAAGCATATCTATCAAGTGTGTCATTGTCAGCTTTGCTGCTTCCGAATTAGGGTTTATGATTATAATTATATCTTTGTTGTTGCTTTCAAGCCATGAATGGTATTTTGTAAATAAAATTCAGATCTATAGGGCCGTGTTGTCTCCAAGGTACACTTTAGATAGCCAGCTAATACTTCACATAGTATGCTCATGGTTACAATATGGATTTACTATTAACATAAGGTCCTTTTTGCGGGGCCGGGAAAGCGACCTGGTGGGACAAGACAATCACTTCCAACAGCTATAACTGAAATCTATACACAATGAAGGATTCTAAAACATCTATAATACTGAGTGAATGGATTCCACTCAGTTAGTAACAAGCGTACTATTCACATACACGTACATGGTGGTGGTAGTTCACTCTACAGTCGGACCTTATCCCGTACGGACCAGTGCACACAAAAATATGTATTGAAACAGAAAATAAGTATATAAAAAATAGTAAGCAATGTCACATGGGCATGAGAGAAGCCCACACGGTTGGGAAGAACCCGAAATGATATGCCTGGCAGCCTTATGTCCGTTGGCCTCACGGCAGAAGGTCCTCCGCACACTGCCATTTATTACACTTAAATGCTTTGCTTTATACTCTCAGCATAAAACGTCAGTGGCAGAACACGGCTTTTGATACAAGCATTACCATTTACAGGCCATACTTATCCTACTCATTGAGGACCAGTAAAAGCCTGGGGGTAAAACTGAAGGGATATTGTATGACCGCCCAGTGAGGACCCTAGTGGACAGTATGGGAGGACTCAGGAGTATGATAAACCTAGTACTCACCCTGCCCGTTGAGGACCAGGACGACCCTAGCGGGCGGCCCCCTCAGACCTAGGGCCGTGTTGATGGCCCAGACGCTGACGTCCACCGTGTCGCCGCGACGTGCACCCCGGAAGGTGGCCTCTAGGGGCCCTGATCCCCCGTGACGTGACGTAAGCGTCGTCAGGGGCTGCGGTGACGTCATGGAGGAGCTGGTGGCCGGCGTGTGTCGGTACAGCACCTCGTACTCCAGGTGGTCTGAGGACAACAGACAGCCAAAGGTTAGAACCAATCTTTTACATCAGATTGAATCTGCAGAGTAACTCAATTCTGGTATAAAATATAAGTATGGCGTCTCGTAAAAGCAAGATTCATTATCTATTATTTGCACAATGGCGGCTGTACTACTGCTAACCTTACCTCGGCGGACTTATCTCACGAACTTAAAAACCAGACCGCTCCTTTCACCGCTCATTTAAACTGGCCATTTCAATGAGGGTTATCACACTTCAACATTCTAGTATATCCAGGGAGTGTTTGGGAGAGTGAAAACATCGGGAATTGCATAAAAAAATCTGAATGTACCCTTAAATGTTGTAAAACGTATTCTGAACCTCTTGTTTTGAAACTGATTTTTGGGGGTGCTGGGTTGTCGTTGGTGACCAGAGGCCGGTTCAGCCCTGTTAGGTTCCCCCCGGGCCCTGCCCCTACCTGGGTTGCCGTTGGTGACCAGAGGCCGGTTCAGCCCCTGTTAGGTTCCCCCCGGGCCCTGCCCCTACCTGGGTTGCCGTTGGTGACCAGAGGCCGGTTCCAGCGGACCGTCAGCGCCCCCTCGGCCAGCTGCGCACGTAAGTCGCTCGGGGCCGTCGGCGCTGCAAAGTCAAGTCACAACACTGTCTATAGGCAATAGAGGATTGATCTAGATGGTCGGTTGATTGACAATACACACAACTAATCGTCGACTCTGTAGACTTTATCTATATTATAGACATTGTGTTAATTATGCTGTGTTGTAGACCATGGTTAACGTTGGTCCACTAAATTTCAAGAGTGCATTGTAGAATGAAACATTCCATTGACTAGAATGCTACAATGCTGTATAAAATGTCTGGCACGCGACATATCTATATTTTATAGAAACGAAGAAACCTTTTAGATAATTTTTTTTTTACCAAAATACTTCCATACACATGGAAAATCCCTTAAAGTCGCTCTCTGTAGAATTTGCTATGATGTAACTACTGTACCACTGCGCCAAATTAGTGACGTGACCAATAACGGCGCTGGTCTATGTTCTACAATCTCGAAACACATAGCCAACTGTGACGTTGTTAAGCTTACGTTGGCGGACATATCTCAGAAAACTCACGGACGAGACCACTTCTTTAAAGTGCGCTTTACTTATAATGTTTAGAAAATCTAGTTCTACCACTCTGCAAACGGATCACCGATGTTTTGTAAAATGATGGTGCCAGATCGATTTGTCAGTCGACAAGAGTGTCTTATTGATTGTATGTCTGTCTAATGAATCCATTACATATAATAATATGCAACCATACACATTTGATAACGAGCGCCCAATAGGTTACGCCTACAGTGTCTCCATTCAACTAGAGGCCAGGTTACAAATTACATTTGGTTATTTTAACAACAATAATAATTATGGAAATAAACGTAAATGTTCAAGCATACCCCCAGACGCGGTGGTGACGTCAGCAGCGCTGCTGTATTCTGATTGGCCGAGCAGGTTGCGTGCTGCCACCTGGAGGCGGTGTCGTGTATAGGGCTTAAGCTGGTCCACCCTGTACGTCATGGTGCCCCCTGCTGACGTCACGGGCACCGCCAGGTGGCGCGCCGCCTGACCCGCTACTTCCGGTGTGGTCACCATGACGACGACGTCGGAGGGAGGCAGGAGTGACGTCACGTCCTGACGCCACGTCAGGGTGATGGTGGTGTTGGTGATGTTGGTGGCCTCCAGTCGTCTCGGGATGTCAGGGACTGGGCAGGGGCAAACGAGATGGTATTTAACATTCACACTCAGTTTTTGGTAGAACATCACAGCATTCAGTTGTATCAACGGAACAGTTACTGATTAGTTGATTCAGATAATTTCAAAGGCAAAGGGTGTATTGGCCCATCCAGTTGCGATTAGATGTATCACAAGGCTTGATATCAATAAGATGTTTCTTTGTTAACGTTGTATGTAATTTGTTATATTTATTAGCAATAAATTGAAATTAAAGGATATAAGTCCAACACATCAGGCTATATATATATATTATATCCACTCACTTCTCATGGTACCCTGGTCGGTTCCCAGCCTGTTGGTGGCCGTACAGCCATACGGTGGACTTGTCGTCTCGCCAAGTACCAGCCAACCGTCCCCGGAAGTGGTGAGCCCCTCGGCGCGGGTGGCGTCCCCTACCGGCAGACCCTGCCAGTCGTACGTCACTTCCGGCCTGGGCGACCCCTCGGCCACACAGCGCAGGCGCGTCACGTTGGTCACGTGGTCCAGAGTGGCGTTGGCGCCGACGAGCACAGCGCCCCCTGGGACGGGGAGAGGAAACTAACATTAATATTTATTTCTGGTTAAAAGACAAACACTGACCATGATTAGCACTTTGATCAGCGCAGTGTCTATTGATACAGTATGTTCAATAAATGTGACAAAGCAATGACATAGCGGTGACACTAGTGCCAAATTTATTTTAGCTGCCGCTGGTATATAGACAGAAAGAGACTCAACTTACCAGTCAGTTTAATACCCGTATCTATGTCTATAATATACATATCAATAAACGGTAATATATAACCATTTCATCCTAACCATTTCAGACAGTATGTTATGTAAGCTAGTGACCCTATTGACATAATGTTTTTGGTTAATGACAGGGGACATGGGCATTTCTTACATTTGACATGGGACATCAGGAAGCCCCCTCTTTTTAAGAAGTCTATAATGGTCTTGATTCATATTTGTAATTTATTCTGCCACCCCTCCTACTGACGGAGTGTTAAGGGCATAACGTCCCCACACCTCCAAATGAGTGTCTATATTCTTTATGAAAAATCTATAATCATATTTGTGAATATGTAAGCAACATCCCCAGTTTTCAGCAAGTAGTCCCTGGCCCACTTAGCTCACTTTGGGAAACAGTGGGTCTGATGTGACAGACTAGACTCACCGTTGACTGTGAGCGTGACGTGGCCCTGGCTACACCCCAGGTAGTTGCAGGCCTCACAGCGCCACCTGCCGGCGTCCCGCCCCACCTCGGCCGACCCCACCTTCAGCTCGTCCCCGTCCAGCACGTAGTCCCCGGACGACTCCCTCAGCGTCCTCCCGGCACGGGGCGGCCCCCAGGACATCACGGGCGGCGGGTCGGAGGTGGCCGGGCACCGCAGGGTCACCGAGCTGCCCTCGTCTGTGACGACGGGGTCGGGAGGAGACCGTAGACGGGGCGGGGCTGTGGTAGAGAGGTGGGAGGGGATGATTAACGAGGGGCAAAGATGGTATTAAACACCGTTATTATGATGATACATGAACTACTGCGTGATTTGCAATTAGTTTCCAATTACGTGACTATACAGGTCCCCACGAGGTGAATGAGTAAACCCCGGCGAATAGTGCGGTTCATCGGCTGAGGAGTGTTAACCCTTTTGATCACTGGCGCCTTGTTTGCGCTTTTAATCACCGTGGGTGGAAGCGGTAAACACTGGTAGGCCGATGAAATGTACTATTCGCCCGTATTTATTTGCCTCGTGGGGACCCGCCTTAAATCAATGACAAAATCAAATATACAAGTATATTATAGACAGAAAAAAAGGACAAATGCTCGTACGTGCACACAATTCTTTGATTTTCCTTTAAGGTGACCTTGCTTCCAAATATACGGACACCAAAACATAAGGTCTTTCTGTTTTATTGAAATTGAGTAAGGGAAAACATATTTGTAAAATGACGTCTTAGCATGGACTCATATATGGTGCGTGTAGAAGTCACCTGACTGAGAAACTCAATTGCCCTTACCGCCAACGAGCGGTGAGTATAGAGGGAGGTGTGTATGGACAGGCTGTACATATTCCTCCTTGTTTTCTGTATTTTGAACAGCTTTTGAATATTGTTTAGATGATAAGATATAGAAGTCCCTTTAGGTCGTCCCCGACTGGCCATACAACCCATTAGAATCATACGGCCCTCGAGCCATGACGAGCCCTCTGGGTCGTACGGCCACCCTCGGACATTACCCGCGGTTAGTCTTATACAGGGTGCCCACGTTTTTTCAAAAATCAATTTAAGACTCTTTAAAGACATATTAAAGACCCAAATTTGACCAATTTAAGACCTATTCGCCACATGTTACGAATCAGATCCAATTTAAGACATTTTTAAGACCTCCTCTATGAAAAACATGAGATTTAAGACCGTTTTAAGACCTTAAATTTGGTAAAATCAATTTAAGACCTTTTTAAGACTTCTAAGACTTGCGTGGGCACCCTGTTATATTAGTATTCGGGGGGAGACTGACCTTTGACGTCGAGGTAGGCCCGAGCCGTGGCCGCGCCGTACGAGTTGGTCGCCACACACACGTACCACCCCTCGTCCGCCCGCTCCAACGCCTGCAAACACACATACCCAGTTAGCGATTGTCGAGACATGCAGCTCTCTAAGATAAAAATTTAGTGTCTTACTTTAAGTTATAGGATTGCAATGCAGGAGTTGGTACAACAGCAGACGTTTTCAAGAAACAAAATATATCTAGTGTATTTAGCTGATACACATATCTACAATGCGCGACATTGTGTACGACCCCACGCATCCTGATATACATGTATAACTGATGCTGTAGTTATTTTTAACATTTTGTATTATGTCGCGGGCGCTGGATTTCCTTGAGAAGTTTAAGAGTTACTTTACCTCAAAGACGAGCGCCCCGCCGTGTGTGACGTAGCCCCGGCCGTCCATAACTTCACTGTTTAAGGCTGGGCCCGGTGTGCCCGGGCTGTAGGCGCGGAACCAGCGGACGGTGGGCGGCGCTCGCGCGGTGGCCTCACAGCGGAAGTCGGCGGTGGCCGAGGCGTTCCCGGTGGTGTTCTGGGGGCTGACGGTGAACACAGGTACGTCTGGGGGGAGGGAAACCAAGAGTTGGTTATGTGACCGTTGTCCCAGTCGAAATGATATTGCATTGTATTCTGCCTTTAGAGTTCACATTATGAAATCTGAAATCTGAAAGTTCAGATGGACGCGATGACGCCGTAGACTTAACACTAGCGGGCCGCGTCCATCTGAAATTTCAAATTTCAGAGGGACGCGATGACGCCGTAGACTTAACACTAGCGGGTCGCGTCCATTTGAAATTTCAGATGGACGCGGTGCCGCCATAGACTTAACACTTGCGGTCCGCGTCCATCTGAGTTTTAGATTGCAAATTAGTAAAATGTCTGAATATTTTGGACGCGGCGCGCCGGTGATAAGTCTACGGCGTTACCGCGTCCGTCTAAAATTTTAAATCTAAAGATTCCAGGTCTATTTGTTTTGCACTGCCGGGACGCGCCCACTACTGTCGGACTTACCGTCGGGCCGGATGTAGGAGGTCTGCGCGCGCATGCCGGCGTCGCTGGTAGCCGTACAGACGTAGGCCCCGTACTGCCGTGACGTCACACCCGTGATGACCAGCGTCCCGTTGGGCTCCAGCGCCATGTTCTCCGCTGAGAAAAGAAGGAGTCTCGTGTAGCTAAGATGGTTCCCCGTATATTTTTTTGTTACCAACTACATAGGTAAGATGATTATCAACAAACTATGATTTTTTCATGGTGTGAATCCTTCACGAAGTTAAGAGATAATATTGCCGCTCTTTCATTAAGAGGAGAAATTAGACATTTACTTGTACCATAAAGGGACCTAAAACCTATGGTTAATAAAATCGTGGAAACTGAGATACCTTCTATAAAAAAAAAATCATTGTTCTTGATAGATTTGACACCCAGTATAGCTGCAGCTGTGACTCACCCAGAAGGAGCGGCTCGTCGTTGTGGAGCTGCCACCTGGTAGCGGGGTCGGGCGTCCCCTCCGCGGAGCAGTTCATGGCGACAGTGGCGCCCTCCCTGACCACGGCGTCCAGCGGAGAACTCAGGAACGTCGGGGGCACTGGAAGGAAAGACACACGCAAATAACTATCATAGCCAAATATACGTGTCGGTCATACTATAGAAGGATTCCGGACATTGATTATCATGTGTGTTTCATCGGCGTTACTAGTAAAGTAAATCTATACATAGGACAACGTCGCGTCAACTGTGTACGCGGCAATATCGGCTGAATTGGCCCTATAGAATAGGCGACAACATTTGACCACGTGGGGAGAATATAGGAATGGTGCTTTGATGCTTGACATCTGCATTGGGGTTGGCGCGAAATCATCAAGAGTCAGTTTACAATATCGGCGCCATTGCAGTCTGCTACATTGGCCGCTAGCTCGATCCCGAGGCCAGTAAAATTGTAGCCGGGCCAGTAGAACATTTATATTTTGAAGGCTCATGTGCTGCCGGGCCCGTGGAAAATAATGCCATTTTCGCAGACTGCCACTGTCGTATGGTTTGACTATGATAGAGACGCAACTTGTTAGTAGTATATGAACAATAGAATTTGAAGCTCACTGCCGATATCATAGTATTTTGAAAAACAGCGCGACGTCCCACTAAATCAGAGCGGATTAAAGATCTGTGACCATTAAATTCTGTAATCATTCTAAACGCCTTACAGATACAATTAATTTGAGATAATCATAAAGAATTTCATATATTTGTGAACAATTCTGCTGTCTATTTTGGAGGCCTATCTTACATGAGTGAGTTGATAAATGTCACTTTCTAGGTTAGATGTCCAGCCATCATAATTCGTAGCAAGGGTTGTCATAGAGACGACGCCCATGAGAGCGGTATACCTATAGGTTTCTGTAAGACTTTTTTTAACGTCTCACAGTTGGTCCGTTTATTAGAATGAGTAGTATATGAAAGATGAGATTGACTCTTGTGTATCAATACGTTTTTGGCGCTACTTCAGTAGGAGGTTCAGTGAAGCCGCATCCCCACATGGCCGACAAAGATTGGCTGTGAAACCAGTGTTAAATAACCCTTCCCCACCACGGCAATAAGAGCTGCCAACAGACTCCAGGCGCTGTGTATTGAAAGGGTTAACACTAGTCGCCTGTCTTTTGTAGCCCAAGTGGGGATACGGCATTAAGCCAGGATTCTCTGGGGCGAATAACACGGAAGAATAGCTGTATTTCGTCAGCCGACAACTGGTAACCGTTTCCATCAGCAGCGAGTCTGCTGGCAGCTTTAATAACTGTCACTGGAAACGGTTAACACTGTAGGCGGCCGACATGCACTAATCGTCGTCTGTTCGCCCCGTGGTGCCCCGCCTTCAGACACGTACCCATGATGCTGAGCTGCGCCGTGACCACCATCTGGTTGATGTCGTTCTCCAGCACGCAGCTGTAGCGCCCCTGCTGCCACCTGTGGACCGCCTCGAACACTAAGGTGCCGTTGGCCAGCACCCTGGTGGCCGGGCTGGTGCGCAGCGTTTGATTGGACGAGGGGCCGTACCACGTGACGCGCGGCTGGGGGTAGCCGGCGCCTGCGCAGTGGAGGGTGGCGGGGGCGCCCTCTGTGACCAGGGTGTTGGTGGGGGTGACGGTGAACTGAGGCCCGTCTGAAAATACAGAACAGTTAGTAAGTATTATTCCACCTTTCATGGAGATTTAACTGGACAATGAAGAGAAGGTCTTAGATGGCATGTGCCCGTCTTGTCACAGATCAACCAAGAATAATAAGAACTCTTTCTTAATGGCTCAGCCAACAGCAAATGCAGATGAAGGTCCTACAGGCAGTATCATACCTAGCTACACACATGACCAATGGCCGACTTGTACATGGCCATAACGTTAATGCTACACCTCTAACTTGAGGCGCATTTCAATCTTAGATGCACCCATAGATCGTATTTGATATACATGTAGTTTACACGTGGCTATACTTACAGTAGACGTAGAGGACGGCGGAGGCGGACTGCGCGCTGACCACGTTACGTGCCGTACACGTGTACTTAACGGTAGTTTACACAGTGCTATACTTACAGTAGACGTAGAGGACGGCGGAGGCGGACTGCGCACTGACCACGTTACGTGCCGTACACGTGTACTTAACGGTAGTTTACACAGTGCTATACTTACAGTAGACGTAGAGGACGGCGGAGGCGGACTGCGCACTGACCACGTTACGTGCCGTACACGTGTACTTAACGGTAGTTTACACAGTGCTATACTTACAGTAGACGTAGAGGACGGCGGAGGTGGACTGCGCGCTGACTACGTTACGTGCCGTACACATGTACTTAACGTTAGTTTACACATGGCTATACTTACAGTAGACGTAGAGGATGGCGGAGGCGGACTGCGCGCTGACCACGTTACGTGCCGTACACGTGTACTTAACGGTAGTTTACACATGGCTATACTTACAGTAGACGTAGAGGATGGCGGAGGCGGACTGCGCGCTGACCACGTTACGTGCCGTACACGTGTACTTAACGGTAGTTTACACAGTGCTATACTTACAGTAGACGTAGAGGACGGCGGAGGCGGACTGCGCACTGACCACGTTACGTGCCGTACACGTGTACTTAACGGTAGTTTACACAGTGCTATACTTACAGTAGACGTAGAGGACGGCGGAGGCGGACTGCGCGCTGACTACGTTACGTGCCGTACACGTGTAGCGGCCCTGGTGCTTCTGCTGCACGTGCAGGATGACGAGCGACCCGTTGCCGTAAGTGACCACCTGGTGGAGCGTGCTGCTGCCCGGCACCGGCACCACCACTGAGAGGGGAGGAACGTACAGCAATGAGTCACAGGCTCCGGGACACAGGCAAGGATCGGGGTTAGACAAAGGGCATCTGGGTCAGGAATCTTATATCGTACCTTTACATTTTCTTCAAATTATGTTTTTTTCGATAGCCATCATTTGAAGTATTGATTCTATTCATTTTGTTAACTCTCCGTCTTAGTTTGGGATAATTCCCACAACTTTTGATTTATCAAATAGCAGTACTTGGGGTCGTTATGGAAGGATGGTTATCAGTTAACAGAGACCATATCTTTGTTATCAACTACAAAATACAGCATATTACATCAAAAGTATTCATGCTGCACCGTTATTAAGACTATGATACAATCTCGGTTCCGATGAAGAGTGGGTGTTTCTGTGATAGGGTATTTACAGTGGGTATATCTGTCGGCGGGTACTTACCGCCGTCGGGGAGGGTCCAGGTGCGGGTCGGGGCGGGCCGACCCCGCGCCCCGCAGTGTAGCACCACCGTCAGGCCCTGCACCGACGCCTGGTCCTCCGGCCCCGAGACGATCGTCGGGCCCTCTGAAACACACACGGCACAACAGAATTAATACAATCATTTCACGTGTTGACGTGATTTTCTTATTGGCGACCGGTGTTATTGCAGTTACAGAACTTTCAGGCAACTGTCTGTTTTCTTCCCGTATTTATTCGATAAACGCAGCCTCATTTACTTGATTATTGATCATCGACTACTGACATGGATTTCCCACGAATTAAGAGAGGACGTCTTCGCTCCCCACCCCTACAATCTCTTCCTAATATAAAGTTGATCCCTCAATCCAGATACGATCTCTTCACTTAAAGCCCAATACCCACATACCGACTATATGTTATATAGAGTCGACAGTGAAATCAATCTATATAGTAGGTGGAATACAGTGGTCTTCTACTGATTTCTCCGTGCCGATTTATAAGCTGACTGTGTGGGGGCATATGCCTTGTCCAGTCAAAGTCGGCCGACGGGAGCACCAACGGGAGCACCGACGACGAAGTGCACTATTCGCCAGGGTTTGTTCACCTCATGGGGACCCGCTTTTAGCTATATGCTAAATCAGATTCGGCTGACGCCCGACCCTCGGAAGCCTTAAGTCGGATGACGGTCGACCATCGATCCGTATCAATTTAAGCAAGTTTGATAAGTTGTCACCGATCACCGTCTCTGCTTGAGTCAGTCGGCTCGTGATTGTTCAACTAGTGGGTATGGGGCTTTAAACTTCCTACATTCATGAAGACCGATAAGAGCCACCCTTCACCCTATATCGCATACGGGAGATTCGTACTGGGCGCGGCCATATTGGATAATGGGGTAGCCTGATTGACTGAAAAGTCGTGCTTGACCCCCCACAGGCAGTGGCGCCAAAGGTGTGTGTATGCGCAAACGTGGACTCCCTAATGCGGTATACCTTGTACGGTGAGGTTCCAGCGGTGGGTGACGACCTGCCCGCCCCCTGCCGCCCGACACACGTAGCGCCCCGCGTCCCCCTGACCCACGTCCAGCAGCTGCAGCGTCCCCGGGTACGGGATGCGCATGCGCTCCTCAGAGATGTGCCCGTCTTCCTGTTGGTTGGGGGAAAAGTGAAGAAAAGTATTGTGAAAAAAGCATGACCAGCACACGATTGGGAGACACGTTTAATACAATTATGAACGTGATTAATTAATCAATGATAAAGTTGTTCCCTAATCCGTTTTTGCCCATCTTAAAAGTAAGGGATTCTGGGTGGGAACAAAATAGGGATGGATCCGAGGAACACATGGGCTCGGTTAAATGCATTTATCTATCTCCATTTTTTTGAAATTCTGGATCTGCCCTTGGAAAACTATCTTATATTAAAGCAATCGTTTCCCACATCATCCGCACTGCACATTTCAGTACTGTACAATAGCTTATCTATTTCTAATCTACGTCTACATACATCTACAATATACAAAATGCTCTATAATAACATGAATGCTCCATCTGTTGCAGGTCCCAGGAGATATTGGGCAGTAGGTTGCCGTCTTACTACATACAGACCCCAACCCCTACCCACCCCTTTCACAAGTATTCGTAGGGCATATGCCACACTTTTAAGAAGCTTTTCTTCTGGGTTGATACCGGTGAAAAGTTTTCAAGGTTTGGGCATAGTCCCACCGAAAAAAACATGTGGCAGTTCTGCCACCTGGTGTTCAGTTAGTGTTGTTAGTACCGGGTACGCTGCACATTTTGTAGGCTGGCGATCCCCCTCGCATAGCGAATATTGGCTTAATTTATAGGCCCCTATGCATTAGCATACGGCCCGGCAACCAGTGCATAGTATGCATTTTGGTGCTAAATCCTAACGTGCCGATGTGTTACTTCAAAGAGATACGTAAGATACATTGTCCATGGTTACTATGATTTTTATGGTGGGGTAGGTCGTCCAAAAATATTGTATGACACTCATCAGGAGCCTGGGTCAGGGGCACCAGGGACGGATCAGAGATTGAAAAAGGGTTGGGAGGGGGGCACAACCATGAATTTACGGGGTAAGGGGGCCGACCAAGATGGTTATGAATACAATACCCACCACCCCCCATTGGTATTGGACAGCCTACATACTTCGATTCGGAAAATGATGATCTGTCTAGGCGGGAAATATTGCTGGTTCCTCATGGGGTAACCAGCGTAGTTTGACACTCTCCAAGCATTGTAGACCCTTGCCTTCTGGGTGAGTCTTGTGCACTGACTTCACTCCGAACTCTGCTTGGAGAGTGTTGTAGGTATCATGACAAGATGGCGTCCTCGAGTTACTCCCGAAAACGTGGAAAAATCAAAGGTGTTTATCAAGTTAAAAAAACAGTTCCAGTGCGTATCATCAAACCAGGACAAAGGAAACCAAAACGTGTGCTTTGGGATCTATCAAAAATCAACGAGACAGATGATTTGACTATTCTCAGACATCGCACAGAAGATTGTCATCATCAAAACAATGTCCAATTTACACCTCCGACCGAAGAGGCAGGTGATTATCCACTTGCCTCAAACAACAAAGGTAAGTAATTTTTGGCCCTAATATTACAATATAATGTAGATCTAAAGCTGTCCCTTCCAAACCTTGCAAATCATCTGTCAGTGCCGGACTGTAGTGTAATCTAGTGTTTGAGACTAAGCCTGTCTGTCGGCCATTGGCATTGGCCAAGGTCCAAGGATATTGAATCAGGGCTGACAATAAATCATGGGGAAATAATCGAAATCGGCCTGGATGGCTGACACCCTTTTCGCTGTCATAAATACCATTTTTGGCTGTCATTTATCCATCATTTTGGTTTCTACTATTCTTCTTGGCTGACTGAAAGTTCTCAGTAGTCAATTGGTTGTATATTTTTCTTATCGTCATCTTTGTTTAACCTTCCAACTATCCATGTTGAATGCTGCTAATATTTATAGAGTAGGGGAGCAAGTTTCCGCGCTCTAAGGGCAGGAAATTGATTTGTAACAGAATATATAATGAAAAAATGAATTAGAAAGATCTTTTTTCATCTTACCATAGTGGGACAACGTCTAGAAACAATTATTTGAAAAATAATAAAATAATAAAATATTTTTGTAAAATCTTAACATATTACTTCCAAAGGATTATTCTTCAGTTTTTGCGCAATTGTAGCCTATTTTCGCGCATTTTGTGTCAATTTTCGCGCATTTAAAGATATTTTAGGTGGAAAATGAGTAGAATATTCAGTAGTAAGAAAATATCATTTATGAAGTATCAGAAAAAGTTTGTCTACCAATATTTGTATTGCAGATTAATTGTTGACTTCTTAGTTATTTGTAACATGGATAACAGAAATGATATGTTGTCTGACAATGTCTGAATAAGAGATCCATGAAAAAAAGGAGGAAATACGCATATTTGTGCATTATCAATACCTGACAAATGCATTAAATTGCCCAAGTAAAAGACAAAAAAACGTATGCATCAAGTTTTTGGTTGATATTATTTTAGGAAAATACCTTACAAATATGTAGCTTATTTTGAAAAAAAGAGTTAAGTCTTTCTATGGAAAAATGTTTGAAAATTCGGAAATTTGGGAAAATATGAAAAATGCGCGAAAACTAGCAACTGCCTTATTTTTTGTCATTAATTTTCACGCAGGGGTCTATCTTAAAAAATATATATGAAAAATTTCTGACATTGATATGATGGCATATTACCTTAAACTAATATCCATAACATTTCGAAGCTTTTGTTGATTTTTCTTACTCAGGAAATTAAATATCTATTTCTTATTTGAGAAAATATGATATTATAAGGTTTCCACCATTTCTTCAAGTAAAATAGACAGTACGGCATGTTATTGCTGCTAGAATACTTAAATATTTATGAAACACAACTAAAAAATGCTTAATTTATTAGACAATAATGCCTTGATGTGTCTCAGGGACAAAAAACGGGTTTTAAGTGCATTTAGAAAAAATGCGTTCATAAAAATGTGTAAAATGCGTGGAAACTAGTGCTGCGCAGAAACTGGCTCCTCTACTCTATTGTTGCTAACTTATATATACATATGTGTTTGTCATTCTATCACAGAAACAAACTATAGGAAATACAGGAGAAAGAGACATCAGAAATGGACTGAGCTTCGTCCAGTAATGGCCCAAGCGCTTGTGGAAGAGAAGACTCCAGCATGCTTCGAATGTAATATCTGCAATGAACATTCTGATGAAATTCTACGGTGCTCCGATTGTGGACCAATGGCTTACTTTTGTACAGACTGTTGTATCCAGCACCATCGCTGGATAGCTCTTCATCAACCACAACAGTGGCAGGTATGAATTTCCTATTTTTGTTTTCTGATGGTGGTACCATGAGCGATGACCATTTGTGATAATTGTAGTGTGGGTGTAGACCCCTAAATTTGATAGGACGACACAGGTGTTTTCTAAATTTGACATGTCGACGTACCCGTTTATTAAACAATCATGGTAGTCCTAACAATTATTACCCCTTCTAAAAATACGTTAGTTTCACACAATTTATATAAAATACAGTGTATGTGCTTAGGATAGATATTAGGGGTTTGACAAGATTGCAATAACTTTATTTTTCTAAATAATTCTCGTCACATTTTTATGGTGAACATTCCTGTTATTAGAATAAAGGGTGTCTTAATTGCATGGACTAACCAGTACTAGTGTTCAAAGCTTTTCTTTAAGACCATAACCTATCGAAAAACATACACAAACCCTAGCCCAAAAGTGCTATTGGGGACATGGTTTACTCTTTTAGAATGTCATCAAACTATGTGACAGGTCATGTCATAAATATGGCCACCAATAAGATTCTTAGAACTAAATAAACCGATCCCAATAACACGATCCCAATAATTCATAATATGAATTATTGAGATCGTGTATCACAAGTTATATTATATTTCATGATTATGCATTAACATTTGACTTTGGCTATAATTTCTCATAACATCATTTACTTGGTTTTACCCTTTATTATACTTTTCCGGAATTGCCAAATAGGCATACAGTGAACGAGTGGACTGTGGTGATATGAAATCCGTATCCGTAGACTCTACGGATACGGAAAAGTAGTGCGGCCTAGTTTTTGGACCAATCAGAGGTGTTTGACCTGCCACTAGCAGTCTATAGGCCCCGCCCCTCCCGTCACTCATGTACATTTGCCAATCCAACGCCGACAGTAGATCTCTTCGCTCCGTCCATGTGCGACCTCCACTACAGTAGGAACGTAGGTGAATAACATAAGGTCGTATACGACCTTATGTTATTCACCATTTTGCTACATTGTTGCCGCCTCACACCCGGCCACCCATGGTAGAACCTGTTGCTATGCGTAGTGAGAGTGGGCGTGGCTTAGTGGGCATGCGTCGTAGTGGGCGTGATCATCCGAGTCATATATCACTCTCCAAGCACGGACAATTGTGGTAGTCTGACTCACTGTTCCCAAAGTGCGCGAACGTCGGTGCATGGAGAGTGCCAAAGCGACCTAATTAAGACAACGACGGCAAAGTTCGGCCGATCCTCACGCGAATTAAATGTAGTTCGCAACAAACTGACCAGATTACGGTATAACAATAATTATCACGTAAACAGTAGTAAAACTGAGTAAATATGGACCACTGGTCCATTTTTAAAACCTTCACAATTCCGTGAAAGTATAATAAATATAAAACCGGACTCGTTTGGAGATACGGCTGACCTGATTACCCACGGCGGGAAGCAGATCAGTACTCGTGCTTCGCACTCGTACTGATCTGCTTCCCGCCGTGGGTAATCAGGTCAGCCGTATCTCCATACTCGTCCAGTTTTGTTTATTTATAATTAGGTCGCACAAACTCGTGCCGTGACATTGAATTGATCACTCTAATTCATCACACCTTCATTGACCCATTAATTTCCCTAATTTTTGACCAATGCATATTGTATTAAAAATCACAACTGATTATGTTGCCTCTAAAATGTCAGGGCCGAATCCAGGAATTGAAAAAGGGGGGCGGGGGCAACAAACATGAATGAACAGGGGGGAGGGGGGCCAACAAACATGAATGTACAGGGGAGGGGGGCCCTGGCCCCTTCGCCCCCCCGCCCCCCTCCCTAAATCCGCCACTGAATGTCCCAGTTTCAGATTCTGTACTTTGAAATCTCCTATTGTAATCATGCTTTCATTACTTTTTAACTTTTTCTGCAATTGCATGTTTCATTCTATGCTTACAGGAAGGACGTTTCATTCAGTTTCATCTGCCTTTGACTGGTTGGGAAAGGAAAGGTCATGACTGTGGAAGGGACTATACAAAATCCATTCTACTTCTGGATCAAAATGGTAATATTTATTTAATGATATATCTGAAACCTATGATATTGTAATATAATGAACATTTGCCTTACAGCTAATATCTGTTACAGCAGTGTCCGAAATCAAGGGTGGACCCTGCACCTGAGGTGAATGATTCTGAGGCAGGATGCATGATTTTCAAATGTGTGCACCGATATGGTGCATGCTTGTTTCAACATTTTACATAATTTTTTCATAGTAATGTACATACAGAAATGTTTCAGGGTACATACTTTTAAAACCTCTGCACACCCGGCAGGTGCATGAAATGAAACCTTAATTTCGGAAACTGTTAAACCACCAACTATTGCCCTAATTTTCCCTAATGGGCAGTTGATTTACAAAAAAATCGATGATAAATGCTCCAATATTAGACATTAAACAATGACATTATTGATGAAAAAAATGCTTAAGGCTTTGGAATCATGTTTTTTTCCAGGATGTCCCCATATCCATATTCTCCACTTTTGCCACTGCGAAAATGAATCGGTTACTTTAGCACGCTTTGGGTTCTGGCCAGCCACTCCAATCAACCCATCAATTGCAGTCAGCATCCAGCTACTGACAGCTTTACGATCCTTAGTGTTTAACGGCCAGGTATCACTCTCGGCCTTTGTAGCATCACTGAAGCATCGCTTTGAGGCACAGTATTCACAGGTTCAGTAAATCGTTTTCTACTTAGTTACAAATTCAATTTGTCTAAAAAAAAACACGTTCCAAACTATTTTTCTTATCTAGAACAGATATGTGGTCATTTGCATGCGTTTTTAATGTCTCAGTAAAAACACAACTCTTTCATGAAGACTCCTAGAAATCCTTGTTACCCAGACGAGGAGGGGCGTACTGGTAACATGATTTGCATTCTAACATTCTGTTATGTTCTACAACATTATTGAAACGTTCTGTGACATAATAATAGGGCTGAGTTAACTCTTGTGGCTCTTGTACATATTAAAGGAACCCCTGCACGTAATTAAATGATAATTATTTTTCAATGAAATCAATTCAGCATGTTGTTGATATAGGACACTATGGATATGATTAAAATATGAGGAAACTTTCTCAATTTAGACACAATTCTCCCTACCACGTTTGACCTTTCGTTTGAAACATTTTTAGAAAACTTAAGTGGAGCTAATTACACAAAGTATAGCTTTTTGTATATTTATGTGCAAAGAACCCTTTAATCTCTGAAATCTCCAATAACCTATTGACATACTGATTCAAAAGACACATTGTTAGGACACATAAATCAATTAAAGCTGTTTTGCCCTCCCTCAGCATCCTGATGTGGTTAAGGTCCTATCATGGGACATGGTCCTCAACTTTAACCTGGTCCATCATGAAGTGACAAGTATGGAACAGATATGTCCAGACCTCGTGCGTGCAGAGTCATGCCCTGCTTGTTCGGATGTAAGCATTCTTTTTCTTTTTTCATTTCAAAAGATTATGATGTTCGTATATTCTTTACGCATAAATAGCTTGGAAATTTTCATCATAAAAGATATATGTGTAATGCAGCCATCATAAATAACAATATCAACACTACAGTCAATGGTGGAAAGGACAGGTTACACAATTGCCAGCAACAGTTTACACCAGTTAGTCTCTTACACTGATTTACCCTCTGTCATTTCGTTCTTCATTCTATCAATAGTATGTGGTACCAGAAACATACTTTAGGTTTGTCCTTACACAATTGAAGAATTGCTGATAGAACTTATACTCCAACGTTTATCATGACTATCTTTTCAATACCACCATTCCCTGACCGCTATTTTGGTGGCATGTTTATAATACATTTCATTAAGTATATGCATCATTTGTTTAACTCTGTAATCACATACACTGTCCTATGTTTTTAATTAGACCAGAAAAATCATTGCCATGGATGGCAATTTCAGCTTGGTAAGAAGGAAACGAGGTGGCCAAGAATGCAGTGAACGACATCCAGAACGATTCTTCTTCCCGCAAAATGAAGTTGATGAGTTTGTAGAACAGTACAATGATTCTTCCTCACAAAAGCAGGTGAATGTTTTCTCCAATCGATATTTGATCATTGATCATTAGACAAGGACATTGATCAATAGACAAGGACTTTCTCTTTTCTATATAGAAATCTTTCATAAACTGGGTTTATGGTGAAAAGATATAAAACAATTACATTAGTAAAAAGAATAATGTTAGACATTAGATGATTCTTCCTCACAAAAGCAGGTGAATATTTTCTCTGAAAGACACATCTAAATCATTTATCATTAGATAAGGATATAAATTCAAATATATATTTGACTTTTCAGTTCCTTCTTCAGTTATTTTTAGATCAATCTCCTGAGTGAATCTGTAAACTCTCAATTCTGGCAATCTTTCGAAGACCAGTAGTCACATACTGAAGAGTTGTACGATGACATTTTTGAAATGAAATAAAAATATAGAAAACTTTTATAGACCGGGTTTATGGTGAAAAGATAAAACAATCTTATTAGTAAAAAGAATAACGTCAGACATCAGATGCTTTGAAACTATACTATATTTATTGAAGGGTCTGGATTTTTCTTGAATGAGGGGAAGAGGGCAAGAATTCAAGGAAAAGTAGTTATCTTGCATATGCAGATGACTATTTTGCTTATTATGTTCTATAATATCCTTTCTTCACAATTATCATTTCTAGGATTGCAGTAACTTCCAGGCAGGTTCAGTGCTTAGGTCCAAAAATAAGAATGACAAACTGGATGTGAAAGGGGTTTTTGGATCTGTCTGTCGCCATGACTATCCGTTCAAGTTTTTTGATCTGAGGCATGGAGAGAGGTGAGTGTGTTCATACAAGTGGCAAATTATGTTCACTATAGTATCAATCGGAGAGCTATAAGACATTTCTTCTCTTCTGATCTTCAAATGGTGCCAGAAAAGCCTGATAGTATCATAAGTGTAAATGATTCATGTATTTATATTCTAAATTCATATAATACATGGCTTTTAACTGCTGGGGAAGATAATTAAGATTTGTCACCCTTGATTAATGACATCACAGAGCATGCGTCCCTATGGCAACATCACTGTGTCCTGGCAACATGGTGAGGAGAATTCTTTGCATTTCTGTAATGCTTGGATAGTGGTAGCACCCAAAACTTGGAAAAGCCATCGTTTTCACCTAATTAAAATTTGACATTTAAATTGTTATTTCATAGCGAGCTGAATTATTTGATGATATCCATAGGACTATATGATCTAAGCCACGTTCATAATTGACTGTTTCAGAATGGCATATCCAGTATTTCTCTTCAACAAAATCAAAGACAAGACAAGGCTATTACTGTATGATATAGCTTGCCAAATGAAAGCCCACCTGAATGTAAGTTGAAAATAATGTACATACAAATAATCTTTTATTATCAATCAAAACTATTGTAACATGTGTCCAAAGTTTCCATGAGAGGGTGAAATAATTTCCAAAATATACTTTGCTATTTTTTGAAATGCACTTTTTGTGCCTGCTGTTTGTAAATTAATTGGATATACTCTCAGTTTTGAAATAACCATTAATTACTGGGAAATCACATTTACAAGCCACCAGCTTATCTTCAGACTTTGGTAATTAATCCAACAGCCCCCATTTTATGCACATAATATTTTTAGACTAAACAATGTTTTTACAGAGGCGGATTGAAATGCCAAAGGACTTGGTATTTGCTGTACCGATCTTCCATGTCTATGGTCACCAGATGCACTGTCAGGTAAGTTGCATCCATAATTATTTAGGTATTTGTGAATTAACTGTTGCCCCAGTTAATCCCAAAGGACTGATCACTGATAGCTATCTTGTACAATTATTCCAGTGAGGCAGCACTATAAAGAGGGCGTTGGGTCCAACTGCTACAAATAGGAGCTTCACCTATTGATTCTGTCACTGCCATTTGGGCGTAAACTAGCTGAAAAGCATTACATTTTGTGCAGTACCTTAAGCTGAAGGATTGGCGGGGCATTAAACATCCCCGATTAAACAAACAAACTGAACTGAACTTACTCTCTATCTTATATCAATTTCTGGAAACTATATATATACCCTATCATACCAGTTCTCTCAAGATACTTGTATTACTTGTATATGCTTAACCCATTTCCTGATTCTGCATAGGGATATAAATGTATCATCAATAACATATTTTTTCTTCTTGTGTATTTGTATTTGATAAAGGTTACTTACAACCCAAGGCGGATAGATGGGGCTGGCCTATGTGATGGAGAAGGGACCGAGAGACTGTGGTCTTTTATGGGTGAATTTTCAAATATCACCAAAGAAATGACACCAGAAAATCGCCATGATCTCATGACAGAGCTTCTGCTACACTATGCCACAAAGCTAACCAACAATATGGGTAAATAAAACAACTTAAGCTTCTTTTTTATAGATGGTACTCCTTCCCTTTCTTAACGGTTTATCCAGGCATGATGATTCCAGAACTTCTAAAGCCACTACTTTGGAGGAGAAGTATCATGTGTTATGATGTATCCAATATATTCCATTATATCCTGATCTAGGTTGGCATAGCATCTACAATTACATGATAAACAACCCTCTTCATGTAAATTATCTTCAGGTTGCTTAGGTGTGAAAAACATGTTTTTTAATGTAATGAAAGATACGGCTTGCTCAATGAAAAATAACATTTGATTTAGCAATATTATTCTCCTTGTTAGAACAGTATCAATATAAAGTTTTCAAATGTGCTGTACGATGTTCCATAAAATATTCATATTGAATTCCTGCTTTTTCAGTGAAAAGTTTGTGGCACAAAATGGAGAAGGCATGTCTGATTCTTGCTTCTACCGAGGCTGAAGTGCAACACATGGTTGAATCCTTTCCAGGTAAAAGATTTATTGACTACCACACCTAGGAATTTTCCTGCTTTTGGATTTTCACAAAGGTAGGGGAGAGGAAAGTGTAACTAGTGAACTGCTACTTGAATGAAATGAGATGTGATGTATTTTGAATTATTGTGATATTTTTAAGTATAGTTCAATTCAAATTGGTGAAAAATAAAGCTGATGCATTTAAATAAGTTTCATTGAGTATGTGCAACGTAGCAGAATTCAAACAAACACGTCTCAGTCTCTAAAACGATCATTTAAGATTTATTTGTGCCATTTATAAATCATTGATCTGTTTCTTTTGACTACCAAGCCAAATCTGTTGCAATCTTGTTTACCAAATATGTTTATTCAATTGAAAGGTGGAATCACACGTGGACATATTCAGCGTTGGTGTACAGCAGAAGCAGAGTCTGTCAAGAAAAAGGCCAGAACAAGTATGAAAAGTTTTACATTTTTCACGAAAAGTAAATGTAAATAATAAGCAATTTTTAGTATAATCCTTATAATGCTTTACACTCAATGTCAATTCTATGGGATCACGTGATATGAACCAACTGCTTAAATTGTAGTTACTTCTGTACTCATCAAAGACATCAGTTCACATTAACTGCTGTGTGATCTTTTGTATTTGAGCTGGAGAGAAACGTTATTTACTAATCTTAGGTTTTAATATAATTGTTCTATTTCAGCAACTGCTGGACAGTGTTGGAGAGATGACTATGTGCTACTGCTTCATAGCTACCACTCACTAAGGTATGATAATATAAACACAGTCCAGCTTATTTCAGAAACGATTCTTCATATTCTTTAATATTTCATTTCAACTATCTGGGTTTGTCTTGTCAAATCTAGATGAAAATGTTGCATATCATTCAATGAAAAGTTCCTGTTTTAATGAAAAAATGATCAAGAAAGGAAAGGTCAAAAAAGAAGTGAAAAATAATTCAATTTTTTCAAAATTGATTGTGACGTAGCCCAAATCATAAATAATAAACGATAACATTTTTCACGTGGCACAAACGGTCTCTGGATATTCAATAATTATTGTAACCACTGTCCACTCGTGTGTTGCAGCTCACTATCCTCAAGGGACTTAACAACAAAATGTTTAAAGTTAAAACTGTACACATTCAGATGACAGTAACACACGCAGTATACCTATCAATGTCAAGCCAGTTTTAATCCATTTGTATTACAGGCCATTGATTAATAATAAAGATTCATTTTGTCTGAGTATTCAAATGAATCATCTTAATTGAATATGCTTTCCTTGTAGTCAGCAGTTCCAGCAAGAAGGGCTTCCAGAAGAAGAAATAGAAGACAAGGCGATGGAACTTGCCAGGTATATGATTAATTCTTATCTGTCTTGTACATCTTGAAATCGGTACAAGTCCTCTTGCTCATGTTTCAATCAAGTTCAATCTTAGTAACTTCTTAGATATTAAATTGACATCAAAATTAAAGATTGTATCCACATACCAAAAGTGTGCTCTGTCAAAATTAACCCTCACCCTGGTAACGTTCTATATTGATGGCCGAGACTTTTGCATTTCAGTGCACTTTCAGCGCATTTATAATCCTGAAAATGCACTAAAATGCGTCAAAAGTGAGGTTTCCGAATTTTGATCTGTAAAATTGGCTGCCGATTTAATTGGTAGGGAATAATTACTAACATAGTCCTAAATTTTATTGGTGATGCATTGATATCATATGTATTCAAACATGCTTGGGAAGTATCTTGAATTCTGTTAGCATAGTTGAACAGTAATACTTGGCAGAAAGTTACTTTTCATAAAGATGTCTCTCTCCTGTCAATAATGGCGTACAGAGCTTTGACTCCACAAAAGTACTACAAAATTCATGACATTAATGTATTGCATTTTATATGATACTCACGGAATTTCCTGTTGTTGGTATTTGACAGATTGGAAACAAAGCTTCGCCGCATTGAGAAAAAACAGAAGATAGGACGATGGGAAGCAGACAGTCCTCAGTACGTCGAAAGTCTTGCTGGTGCTTGTGAAAAGCAGAGGATGTGTTGCTTGGTTGAAGTGCGTGATCAAGTTGTTCAATATACCTTCCTGTGCTACATGAGACAGAGATATTCAGGTTCTGTTCTATTTTAAATCATTTTATTTTTCCCATTTTTGCATTAACACTGAAGACAGCTTTGAATGCTTAAATATGCATTATCCAGCTGTGTGTTTAAGACAGGATAATCCATAATCATCATAAATTATCTATCAAAAATTGCCATTTTACTCATTCATTCAAATAAATACTTGCAATTTATTTCTGAAATATCCACCATTCTTTTTGGAAGATATGATAAACGGGTTTCAAGTAAGACTATGGGGAAGTTAAAAATTCTAGTGTTTCCTTCTTTCCTCACCAACAATTACCTTTCTAAGGTCTAGCCCTGTAACATCAAAGAAAGCAGTTATTACTGTTAGAGCCTAATTGCAGAAAAGGACGACCTGTTCACATTCCATTGCTTCTTTTGAAGTGCCATGTACACCATGAACTTAATGATTTGTTTCACTTCACTTTTAGAGGGACAAACCTTGGCAAAGCGGTTGACAAAGCAAATCGTGGATAGCAGCAAGAAAGTCGATGCTTCAATAAAGAAGTACAACAGTTCCCCAAGTCACAGGGTAGAAGGGCATCATCTCATTCGACAACAGGCTATGCAGTTGGAGTCAGAGGTATACCTCCAGATCTTAGGTGCAGAACATCACACCATGGATCCACAAATACCTGCATCAAGCAAGAGGAAGGCCATTGATGTACTCAACCTAAACAAGCGTGCAAGGGAGGAAATTCAACTGGTGTGTGAGGACATTGCTCAGTTCAACAAATCTGTCATGAGAAGGGAGCAAGTCCTTCTGGCTAAGAAGGATGACCTTTTGCTGAAAGAAACTATGTCTAGGTACGATGTTGGGTGTGTGGCACTAATCAAAAAGTCACTTGCTGACTTGAAAGCAATCCAGGGTGAATTAGACAAGTGTTTTGCTCTATTTCTTTCCACTGGACAGTTGAATGTTGGACTGTTTTTAAACCACGTGCAAAATCTTGATAGGAATTCCTCAATCAACTTGAACAAGAAAGAACTTCAGGGTATTCTACAGGAGATTTCTATGTATGAGAAAGAAGCAGAAGAACGTGAAGCCGAGTTTGAGGAATAAACCCTTTCCTTTAGTTAGAAGTGTATAGTTTTGCAATTCTTTGTATAGGTTCACTGTATCTTAACCTTGGGAAATATGTTAGTATGAGACCCTGATCTCATGATTTCGAGAATATAGTTCAATCTTGACGTTTAGCCTGTACTATACATAGTGAAATCAGATTGTGCTTAGAGAAGATCAGCTATTTGATAGGTACATGATAGGTCAAGAAGGCACAACACATCGAAAAGCCTCGATCTGTCATTACGTTTGATATATCTTCCTGGTTAGATTATAAGATTATATTACTTAGACACTATCTTCTCACTAAGTAACATTACAGGCCTTTTTGATAGACATTAATATGCCTCCATGTGCAACTTTGTAATTGTGATCCGAACAGTGCTTCTTTGAGAGGCAGAACTGTCTTTAGAGTAACTTCGTAGGAAATGTATCGTTTTGGTGATAGACTACTGTTCTTTATTCATCAAATATGAAAATTCTATGTCATACGCCACCAACAGATTGACAAGATGAACCCATTGAAAAGTGAACCCATTTTCACTGGTAGAAAAAGCTATTATCATAAAGCTACAGATGAGTTTTTTAACCTTACAATGCTTACCTTATTGTTTTCTGATATCAAGGATGAAGGTCAGTTGTCGAAGTTGGTAGACTGGATAGCGCAAGCAAAATTACTAGCAAAATTATTGTTCTGCTACATAAAATGTTGTTCATTATCTTTAGTTGAATAACTCTTGGGACCCAGAGTTGAATAAACGATTTTACTTATACAATTTACATTAAAAGAAGATGCTATTGACCAAAGTTTGTAGTTGTTGGTCGCTTAATTCTTAGAGGAAACACTAGTATGTTTTCATCAATACACGTTTGCCAGTTCATTATTCTGAATAATCAGATATAAACTTTTTATTTCGAGTGGATGTTTGAGAATAAAAAACGTCTTAATGATTGTGCTGTATGAAATGTATCAGTGATAAAGTGAGACCCCATTAACAGACAACATTATTAGAACTGAATAAATAATGTGGAAAAATACTTTTCTATGTATGATCTTTTTACTATTTGGGTGGATTAGATGAGGTATAATTCTAAATCGATGTTCAAACAATAATATCTCTTAAATACAGCTTTTGAACTGGGAAAAATTGATTGGATATTGATGAAAATATTGATTTACAAGCTTTATGAAAAAAACCTAAATAGCCCAATCATGCAACCTAGTGATGCAACCCTGCTGTTTGAACACAGAGTCCTGATTGGCTTATAGTATAAGGGAGCTCAACCATGACATAATGACATGAGGAATGACTGAAACTAGTTAGTGAAATTTATTCCCTTTGTTTTCTGTATTTCAATTGGTTTATCCATAAAAAAAAAGGCCATGCCCAAATCTACCTTAGTTTTTCTACGGATATGACGTTCCCTTGTCTCTGCAATTCAGGGTTACAATTTTTTTTTGTAATTCCCTTAAGGAAAGACAAAACCTATAAGCCGCCAATTTGTTTGACCTCTTTTACATAGGCATTTATGATTCAATGTTTAAAGTTAAATCTTGCATCATAAGATATCTTGCTTACTATTAAATTTAATGCCATGAACATTTTACAGAATGCAGGCAACTCAAAAGGGACGGCGCTCTTTTTTCTCTGTAATCATCCATTTGTTTACATCGATACTCCGCTAGATCAGAGGAAGTTGTACCAAATCTCTGATACCAGCGCATTTTGTCATAATGACTTCTTATATTTGGGTCCTTCTTTTTTGTTTAATAAAATCTAGAAAATAAAGTTGAAAAAATGAGTGAAATGTTTTCTACTTTAGGCGAGACTAAAAGCTAAATATAAATAACTCTTTTGTAATAATATTGTTATTAACATTCTCCCCAATTTTCTAACTTTATATTTAGTGGTAGCAGAGGTACACATATTTAAAAAAAAAATAATTGAAAGATTAGTTTTTTACATCCAATTTCTTAAATTATGAAGTTACTACAAGATACTTTATACCAAAAGATAATGAATATATTCTTACACTTAAGGTATATGCTACATAACTAGCCTTATTAGAGGAGGCACAATATAAAATTCTCAGGCTGATTGGGAACTCGAGCAGGAGACCAGTTTGCAAGGTCTAGAGTCATGCCTCGCACATGAGGGTGGACTAACAGGCCATTTGGTGGAGCTTTTGAGGGATGCCGGGGTACGTTCTACACAGTTGGAGGTGCGGGGAGGTCATATTTGAGATGGTAGAGGGGGGCGGGGTCAGGTCTCGGTGTCCAGATAGAAGAAACAAGTAAGGGAGGGGGGGCCGTGAGATCATGACTAATGAGTGTGGTTTAAATATATAAAACAGAAACAAGTTTCTCAGTGGAGCGAGGAAAGTGAAGAGGTTGACACCTAATACCTAGGACTTGCTTTAAACATTTGATTCAATACTTTAATGGAAAAATTCCATGTTTTTCCACATTTTCAAACATAAAATGTTTAACAATAATCAATCCACAATGCGTTCCAGTGTCCATAATTATAGCTACTGAAAGCTTGTGTAATTCTCCCAACCACGGATAGCAGGATTTTATTAGTGTTACCTGCAGGTTAGCCTTGATCAGGATGCATTCTGGGTAATATGTTGACAAACCATAAAGCTTAAGCATAGGAATTTTCATTAATAATATCGTTATTTTTTGTTAATCATTTTGACAAACTAGTGATCATCATTTCTTGATTTGTATGCATTATTATATATTTAGTAATTTTCCAAGTTGTTGACAATTCATTCATTATAGATGGAAATATAACAATATTTTTGCATAAAATACTGTTATTTAGCTATCCATGGTAGGGAGAATTGTACTATCAAAGAAAGAACGTTAGTTTTCATTTGAATTAGGTTGGACTCTGCAATATCTATCAAAATATTCCAATTTCCCATATTCTTCAGAAAATAAGCCTCTGGAATCTAAGGAGCTTATGGACATCACAAAGCCATGCCCAGATAAATTTCCAGTTGAATGCATACAACTTTGGCCTTGTTTAATTTGCTTCTTACTATGGTAATCCTACTGAGGTCAGTGTCCGTCTAATGCCGAAAAGGACATTCAATGTTTATCCTATAACTCATCTGACTTTTAAACCCAGATGTTCCTATGGAGACAAGAAGTGAATAGAACTGTGCACCTATTGAAAAAAAAGTCTAACATGTTCGTCAAAAAAGTATAAAAATAATCCCTATATATATGCAGTGATTAAATCAAAGGTAACTATGGGTGACGACTGTAGTGCCACCTGGTGTGATTTCACTTTTGTTTGAGAGTTTGTCTTAAATGTACCTAGAAGAAGCATATATATGTGTGCAAAGATTAATAAGAGTAAATTAGATAAAATGAATGAATAAGATGAATTACAATAGTTCTATTTAGCAACTGAATCTAATTCAATTTTCTAGTTTGTCATAAGGGTTTCTTTGGATTTAACTAAATTCAACATTGGTATGCTGACTTGGAATTTGACTAATTTCATCATTATCATCGTACATGCCTCTAGCTTGTTGATTTCAGAATTTGGTTACATATCTTTCAGAAATCATACCCTAGACTGAGATTTTTTCGAGAGCGAAATATTTATCTTGTTTCCCCTTTAGGCCCACCTTTCAACTTATTCAAAAAATGAAAACCTTATTATGAAAGGGTTCTTTACACATAATCAAAGGATAAATATTTTTTAAAGAAATTCTTGGCACATGACATATAGATGACAAACTATTAATAATAGAAATATTCTAAGGATATTACAAACTCAGTTATGAGACGTTGTTATTTGCTCTATTTTAAGTGTTTGTGAGGGGAATCCTCTAATTTGTGACGTCACAAGGACACTTATTGGGAATCCCCAGCTTTCAAAAAAAGGGAATCCCAACCCTCATTAGGATTTACAAAAGAACTTTTAAATTCTATCTTCTTTCCTTTATAATTCACTAATACTTCAACATTTTCCATTTTTTTCTTTTTGATATATTTTAGAATAACGACGAGAACTTAATTAGATAAACAAAAGGCTTTTGCAAATGTATGTGCAAAGAACCCTTTAATCTTTACAACCGAATTTTCGAGATTTTGTTTTGAAGAAAATTAGAAAGATCTAAGACCTTAATAAAAGATCTGTCCATTGCCCCTGTATAAGTCTAAGTATGTATGCACCAAGTTGAACGTCACAACAATAATATATTAAATACAGATAAAATATGATCTGAGTGAAGATATCCAAAGCAAGAACATGACGTTATTATAATGTTGTGGCAACATTCTGTCTAGTTCTGCTTTGGTTCTTGTTACGTTATTTTGATGGCATCCTAAAAGTCTTTAGAACCTAACATTGCCAGTGAAACATTGCACTGTAACATTATAGTGACATTCTTGTAATATTCTTTCACATTATAATAATGCTATTATAACTTTCTTTATAGGCCTAAGTAAGGTCTCAACTTCACTAAAATATAACTTTACCTAAAATGATATGAGTCTTGTGATAATTGGGCAGGTTACAGAATAACCCAAAATGTATGGTCGCAGAGTATGTTTGTTATGTTGCTGCTAGCCTGGGATGTGCCTTACTTACACGTTTGAATTGGCAATCGGATTCATATTAAACTATTTGGGGTTGAAGTACATCTTCAACGGCATAAACCCTTTATGTTAGTCTTTGGGAGACATTCCATGAGATCGGCATGAGATGCAGAAGGTCAAACGATAATGAATTGTCTTTTTTTTTTACTTTTGTTTACACTTTATTGTTGTTATTTTTCTAATCAGCTCCAGATTGACAGTTTGAAATTCTCTATGCGTGTAACGTTGTACAGGGCTCTGGTACATGGTCAGTGTGTATTTACCATTATACTATGATTGCCCTCATAAGCTTGCACTAGTACTGTCATTTATTCTGGACGATAAAGATGAAGAAGGAAGATAAAACCATAGCTTATTAACGTGAGCAAAAAACTAAGATAACTACACAGATGCTGAGCTGTTAGATATCACCTTCATAATATCATAGAACCGAAGCTCCATACATGTACAGTTCTATGATAATATAGATTTGATGAGTGGTGGAGTGATTTCGGTATGAGCCTAGGCCTGTAGAGTGAGTTCCCAAATCATGTAGCCACGAGTCTGTTCAAACCCCAGTGTTCCTGGACAAGTATTGTGTTGTATTCGTTTTACTCTTTCGGAACTCTGAGGGTTTCATGTATTATCCACTAATACTTGTTCATTCTATTTTTATGACTAATTATAATTTAGTATGCCTTTCAATAGGATTAGATTATAGCAGTCCAAAATATAGCACTGGCTGTTGCATTGTTAGGCTTGCATAGCCGGACATAAGCCTCACAATGAGAAGACTATATTGCTTCTTTGACGAATTGTGGCTTCCATGGTGAAATTTCATTGAAAATACAATTTGTTCTCCCATGGGACATAGTTTTGGAATAATGCAATTATAGAAGCATGTTCAGAATCTTTTGTATAAATTTAGGAAGAACTTAAAAAAGAATTAAGATTTGATTAAAATTTCCTACATTGTATGATGCCTAACATATTCACCAGTCAAATATCAATAATGAGAACTCAGGATGGATCCAGAAATTCAAAGGGGGTGGGGGAAAGGCTTGTCGACCCTGTCCCCCCCCCCCCCCCCCCCCCCAAAAAAAAAAAAAAAAAAAGACAAACAAAAAAAACAACAAACAAACAAACAAACGCCATTGGAATTGTACATGCAGGTGATAACTGTGTCCTACCGAATAATGATTTAAACTAAAGTAGGTTTTGATTGACTGAGTTTTTCAGAAAACGGCCCTACAAAAAAGACTTAGGATGTTGTTTTTATTTTGGTTATCTAAACAAAACATACAAATAACGTTCTGTATATGTCTCATCTCAATCTCATCAGGTGGGAAAATCACAGTATCATTCTGGTGGATTTTATTCTAACTAACTGTAATTAAGGATGAAAGTGATACTATATTTATGTTTGGCTGTAATTTGACACTGTATGAACTTCATTGTAATTGTGCCTACATAATATTTATATTATGTGGCTAAAGGTTTCGTAACTATCATCTGAGGTTTCTCAACCAATCTATTTTGTGAACCATGCAACATCGCGACCCTCAAAATCAACAAAAACCTGTATATGGTCTGATGTAGTATCAGCAATACGTTCTGCTGAATTCTGTATCATATAAGTAGCATATAAGTAATTCTAATAACACCTACTACTTTATGATCTAGTGCTATCTCAAAGGATGTGAGAGGCAACAAAATATTGTAAATAGCATTGACAAAATCTGAATGTATCCTAAAACGCTGTAAAACATGTTCTAAACAAAATTTTGAAAACAATCTTTGAGGGTGTTACAGAGGGATTGGAATTCCGACAAAAATCAGAAAACTAACATAGCTGTATTATTTATTTTCAATGAAACACAATTACGTTTTTTAACTGAGAATCTTTTATTTGCTCAAATAATTCATAAACAAAAAGTAAAGATTCAGAACTAAAAACCTAACATAAAACACTTCTACGAGTAGACTGACAACCAGTAAACAGCACATAAAACGTTTTCAGCTTAATTATTGAAGTCAAGTGGAAAAGAATTGGGGTTTGGGAGAAGAGAGTTTATGAACTGTTATTGTTCATAACATTTATATATATATGAATACAACATAAGCTGTAACCAGGCTCAGGATAAGTTTGAATATGCACTTGCTGTACCCTTAATTCTTTGTTATTGGTGAAGAGTTCTCAGGCATTCTATTGAAGATCTAGTGCCTGAAAACAGGTAACTTCCGGTGATATTTCCAAGAGTAATTATTGCATGAAAATGAAATGAAAACTAAGACCAAGAAAATAATGTAAGAGATCATTTCCACGGCATATAACTACTTTAAAAGAACAAATAAAAACATATCTAACCTACATTTCTATTCATATTTCAAAAGGCTAAAATCTAAAAGTGAATATCTTGCATGACATCCAAGCCTCGAAAGGCTGTACAAACAGCTGCTACTGTAATACCTATAATAAAGCATGCATGAATTTGAGCCATTCATTTCACAAAAAATTCCATACTTGAATAACCAATTCTTCCACTGAAATTACATAGGATGTTTTAGCTACTAAATGAGCATTTCATTAAAATGAAGCAGGTATAGACGTCTTACAATACATCAACTCATTGTCAATTAAGAATAAAAATATAATGATGTAGCCTCAATACACAGTATTTCCAAACAGGCTTGATATAAACATTACCAAACTGTATTGTAATCCGTTACAACTAATAATATTATAACAATGATGATCATAATGTATGATAGAGGACTTCTTAAGTTCTACCAAAGAGCATTAAAAATATTGTAGCTAACGTTTGATAATGCATTTTGATAACTATGAACTATGATCAAGTCTCAACAAATGCGGAAACTAATGCCCTATGAATAATTCTTAAACAAGTGAATGACACTTCGAAACAGGAATGAGAATGTACACTATCTGTACATCTTTAGTGTGAAATCAACATCGCATTGCTAGGATGCTTTCATCAAATCAATTTAAAGGACACGTAGAGTCTTGTCCTTTATTCCTTTCTTGAATGCAGGAATCGTCATGGAGAAGAGCTCATCTGTATCATCATATCGGATCTTGTAGGATACACCGGAAAGCTCGGACACAAAACCTGATAAAATATCAATAGAACATCACATCAGATAAGACAGTAGAATATTTATTCTCTTCATCATTGGCAAAATTGAGTGTATTAAATACTATTCCTTTCCAGGGCACTGTACTGACCTGCCAAAACATGACTGATGTGATTTTTCAAAACTGTTTATAAACATCTTTGGTCAATTACTAATTCCAGTTTCTCAATAGATATTTGTGGTTTTGTCCAGATTCTCCAGTAGATTTCCATTTTTCAAACAAAATTCTTGACCAAACTATCATAGGTATGAGTTTAGGTGAACAGATTCTAGGGAAGAAATTACAATGCATCTACTCGTATGGGTAGACATCAAAGTTAAAGGGTATTTGAATTTTGTTTATTCTGAAACGAAACTTTGATCTGACTACTCAAATGTGTTTAGAATTGAACTACAAATTTACCTTTATACCACTCCTTGTTGACTCCATTTTCCATGACCCACAGTTGCTCTATGCACTTGCCTACTACATCTTCTGGTGTCCTATGAAACAAGATGTGGTTCCAATGTCAAAGAAGGCATCTATCAAATTCAATTTCATTCACTAGGAAGACTTCCAATAATCTACATGAAATCTTGAATATCCTACAAATGTTTTTTAGTGATTATATATCATTGAAATAAAATGGAACACAGAAAATTCAAATCCTAGAGTAATTACTGTATTTCAGAGTATCATAACCAGGAAATTTGTGCAGAATACATGTAATCAAGCAATTTGGACATAGGGTCCCGTGGGCAAAGAATGACTTAAAATATGTTGGGAACAAGGCATCTCAAAGGAGGATTCACTTCGTAGGTTTGTGAAAAAGATGTAAAGAATCAATTTAACATACATTTTTTTTACAATGTAAATCAACTTACCGCCTGCGACGTGTTTTCTTTACATGGCCACCATCACTTGTAGGCTTCATCCCGAAAAGGAAATTGAATATTTATTTATTTTATGACTCTTGATTGTTCTTTAGCATTTTTGATCTACAGAATGCGTAATATTCAACTCTAAAACATGTTTTTAGTAACGTCTGGTTGATAATAATAATACAAAGTAAATAATTACTATTGGTAACTGATAATTGATGTTAAATGTTACAACTATAGTTGGAAAATTCTTTAAATGATAACGAAGTATATGCATGACAAGTAAAGGATGCTTTTAAATCAAAATTCCCTGACAAGCAGGAGTTAGTTTTGAACATCATTTCTATGATTTCAATTAATCATTAACATGCTTTTGGGTTCCAAAGTGTAGGTACAAACCTCAGCCTCATGAATGTCTTGTTCCTCCACAATCTTGTTTGCAGGGAGGGAACCACCATTGGATAATGGCAGGAGTATGTCAATGGCTGTCTGTGGGGTTTCTAAAAATGTGAAATAAATTAATATGAATATGTTGATGAAAAAATATTGGTGTACCTTAATTACTTATAAACTTGACATAGGCGTATATCCATAAATACATATTTATGTTTATATACACATTTAAAAGTAACCAAAGTTGAAGTGATTATGGAAATACTAATGACATTGTTATGTCATGATAAATCTAATTTGCTGATAAATGCTTTATGATTAAATGCAATAGCACGAGTGGATCACAATTGATAACTGTACGTTTCGATTGACTTTGAAATTTTTTATCTTAGATAACCAAAAGAGTTTAATTGGGTTCTATAAATCTTTCTTAAGAGAATTACTGTTTTCTTTATAATCTTCCTGGTCATTGTAAGATTTGGAAGTTTCCAAATTTACCTCGTGTTTTAGGCACAGGAAATTCAAGTACTGGTTCTACAGCCAACTCTGCTGGTGATTCATCCAGTTGGAGTACCATGTCTTGCTCGTCTAATTCACCAACCACTGGGAAGGTGGTATCTGTAATAAAGTATTTTGGTAGATAAACCAGTTGCAATAGAATAAAAAAGGTGTCCAGAAATGTTTGAAGTATTCATTTTTGCACTATATGAACCTAAAGTTTGAGGAAAAGGTGATAATTCAGATTATCACTTCATTTGACAAAAATCTAGTTTGATGTCCTCTTACCACTTGATTTTTACTTCTTTCAAAATGAGACATATATAGTTATTTGCAGTTATTAGGAGTCACCAACGTTGCCAGCGCTTATGGTAAAATGGTGACAATAATAACCAGGATTGACCTTGCAATATAATCCATTCATGCCAAAATTCTGTACTTGAATGACGTTGATCTTGGGAACCCACACTATACACCATATATATAAGGTATATAAAACATGTTTCTCTTTAACCAATTATTCTACACAGTGACATGTTTTAAGCAGCTGAATGATATTGGAAATCTTGTAGTTCTAACGGTGAGGAACTAAAACGTGTGAGCCCACTGAAAAAAGCTTCATGTCCTTGTAAAGTTGTAGGGAATATCCAGAAAAGTGTTGCCCTTGCATGCAAACAGTATTTTCTACCATTTTAAGAACACTAGATCATTAACATTATAATTAAGGACTCGTACCTTGCTCTGTAGGCACTGTAGATATCACAGTTAGCCCCATTAGCATACTGGATGACTGCAGGAAATTACCCGATGGAGCATTCTCTGGATGAGATCCCACCTGCTCAGTAGTCACCGCTTCAGTGCTGACACTATCTGCAATGAGAAATAATAATCAAGTAACGGTAAATAATGACTTGATATTCAAGATTTATTATGGAGGTTGGACAGACTGTCCGCCAAGTAGACACCCCCCTCAATAAATGTGTGGTAGATTAACTACTCATCTGCACTAATTGGGTCAGAGATGCCATTTCCGACTGGTGAAAAGGTATTAAACAGTTTCCCTACTTTTTTTTATTGTAGCAATTTGGAGGTAAATAACCTTTAGGGATAGAGGCTTGATATCAAATATGTATTCAAATAGCTTGAGACTAACACAAAAATACATAGAAACAGATATTGATATGATGTAGGAAAGACGTTGAGCACCCAAAAATCACGAAAAGTAGGAATATCTCTGCTGGATGTTCACCATTAGATTCTATCATCTTCCAGTATTACAGAAAATGTTTAGCACTTTGAGAGCAGGACTTCTGCTATTCTTTTACATGGACAATGAACTCACTTTGATGATGATCTTGTGGAGTGTCAGGTTGTGCAGGGACGGCAACTGGCACAGGGTTGTCTCCTTGATCAATTACTGAGGACTCAGGTTCAAGTTGTACATCACAGCTCTTCTGTGAGTTCTTGACTGGAAGACATGCAAATTTTAGATTATTATGTGGGACAATATGGTAAGTTCAGTTTGAAGTTTTAGAAAAAGCACAATCCTCCCTCATCGTCCACTCTAAACCTGTGTGGTACAGTATACAATTAGAATTTATTGAACATACCTACAGTGTCCCCGTGAAATCTAAGAAAATTATAAGTCTAAGGTTATGAAATGTTGCTCAATCCTAAGTATTGAAGTAGTTTGATATTAAGGACTCATTATATTCATATATCAGTGATTTGGCACTAAGGAAATTGTATCCTCTAAAAACATGTGCTGGTCTATCACTAATTTACATTTTTGTTATTTATATTTTGCTATTTCTTTTTTATATATGACATGTCTGATATGGCATTGAAATGTCTGATGTAATCCTTTTAAATGTTGGACAATTTGTCTGCCGTTTAAGAAAGTTTTTGGAATACACTGCAAAATCATTCAGGTCTTCCGAATTGAATTTTGAGACATTTTCTTACTTCAACCTACAAATCCTTGATTCCAGAAAGTTGTATGTCTTGAAAATGTTGTGAACATTGAAGAACTTTGCAGACTTTCTTTCGGTAATGGTAAGAAGTTGAATATTGAGAATGATCCAAGGTTATGAGTAACCTAATATTCGTTGACCTCCCTACCTTATTTTCTTTTTGGTAATGAAAACCTGAACACAATTCTTTTGGTCCCAGATAAGAAAAAGATTCGTGGATCTGCATTCCATTCTAATGTCCAAGACCACATATTGGTTATTTAATGGTCCAACAGGTTATTAATTCCGTCATTATCTCAATTATTACCATATAAGAATATGAAAGGAAATATTTGGGACAAGCCATTCCAATTAGGAATGAAAGATTATTTGACATGCCATTTGATTAACCTAGAAAACTAAGGTAGCATAACAGGAACTTACCATGATACACAAAGTTTCCCAATTCTTTGCATATGGCACTAGATCTTGCCTCCCGTGATTCCATGAACTTTATCCCGATATGACTTCCAGTGAAGAGCTCCTCTTCACCGTTTTCCACTCCATATGCTGCTACTTCTACTCCTGCTTTGCTTAGATTGTCGCACTGAAAAGAATTCATAAATAAGTCAATTGAATTAAGAACCAAATGAAAGTGGCATTTGAAAGTTGACAGTGAACGCTTTTTATGCCAGTCAAAAATCTGTATACACACTGAGCCTGACTACTGGTTTGTAAAAATAGGGTGACCTACAAAATAGTGTGACCTACAAAGGGGATAATAAGTAATATTTTGCTATTAAACTAACAGCCTATTGAGGCAAGAGAACTGAATAGACTGGGTGAATCAATAAAACTACATAAATTCTACATAAAATAAAAGGTTAGATTCCTGACATCTAGTATTTGAAGTTAAATCTTAAACAGTTATTTTTGATGTGGGAAAGTATTTCTTTAAATGATATGCTAACCCTCAACTTCTATTTGTTGTTGTAACTTGATAAAGCAAATACGCTACATGGAGTAACGAGAGTTGTCCATGGGCTATATACTATACCTAGGCTATTTTATGGTTCTGTGAATCTATATTGGCACTGTGGTTGGCAAGCAGAGTAGGATGGGGAAAGACGCCCATGTGGGGTAAACGCCTACCCCCTATATTTCAGTTGGATTTAACTTTTGATCAATGTTACATACAAAACAAACTGTCCTAGATTGCATTGTTATGAGCACAACAATTTTAAGCGATACACAAAGAGCTATGATGATTATCATATTTCCTATATTCTAGGCCCTTAGCTTCTTAAATTTGAGAAGTACTATTTTATTTGGGAATCCGTGAGGATCATAAATGTAAGAAATATTTTTATGGCCTAATGAAGGCATACATTTGTGGGTACTTATGCAAAAGTAAGGGCACTTGAGAAATGTGAGTTAGTTATTCTATCAGTGACCATATCAATGTCTAAATTGTGGTGCAAAACGCCCACATGAAAATGGGGCAAAACCCCCCTGCAAAATGGACGAAAAAAGGGCAGAATGGCCATGGGCCTTTTGCCACATTTATGTACATTTTCACCCATCAAATTATGGGTGTTTTACCCCATAACTATGTACGTTTTACCCATTTTTGACCTGGCATTTTGCCCCACACTGCCGAGCGTTTTACACCAAACTTGGCATGTGTGGAGGAAAATGCCCATATAATTTTGTATTTCCCTCACTAATATGTTAGGCATCCAGGAGATCTGTTATATAAATGTATATGAATGGCTCAAATATTTTGGTTTCGAATGACCTTTTATGAAACGAAAATATTAGTTTTATCCCTTAAGGTGGGCTTCTTTCCCCACTTTACCCTACCCGTACCTTTTCAGTGAGTTAAATTCAAACTGGTAGACTCAAGTGAACACTTCAAGGGTTCCAAGATTGTTGTCTATAATAATGATAATTCATTTATGAATAAAAGTCCTTTGAGATACACAACTACGAATTAAAACACTAAAATACTTATCAGCAGGTTCAAAACTCTCACCAAATTTGCCAGCTCTTTTAGTAAGTAGTTCTTTCGCCTCTCCAGTGCATCTCCTTCCAGTTGTTCTGTAGCATTTTCTTTTGCCGCTTCCTTTGCCCGAGCATTGTAGACAGCCCTCTCAGCATCAGACAGTAGATTCCACTGAGCGCTCCACCAACGATTCTGAGCAGACATCCCCTGAGCAAGAATATGCTCTGCAAAAATTTGATTTCAATGTTTAAGGATTGATAAGGGTTTTTCAGGCATAATTCTCTGCATTTCTGGGGTTTTTTTTGTCAATATGCTATCCAATTCCAGTAGGACATGAAAATAATAACGGGCTTGACAATTAGGATGTTCAGTAGCCTAGGACCACCAAAAAGTTGAACTGGGCCATTGAAATGAGCGCCTGAGTTGCCCAGTGGGCAACCAGAATCAAAATCCAAAATAAAGATGATAAACTACCATATTCTCTTAATATAGGAGCTATTTCATTCAGAAAAATGCAAATGATGGCCGGACCTCCAATATCAATCCTTGAAAGGTCATTGGGGTATATGCTTTCAGACAAGGGCACCTTTACATATTTCACGTATGTCAGTCCTTTATGATTTTGAAAGGTGTATGTGCAATTCATATTTCTTTTTTCCCCTCCGTTTTGAAAAGGTTTAAAAGGGATAGAGGAATTCTTGCCTAAGGATATAACATCAGTGAATAGACTTTACCATGGCTTACTTAGGTGACATTGAAGCAGCTCCAATGGTGACTGGGGAAAGGGAGAAAATGCGGATGGGCCAGAAAGTTTTTTTAGATGGGGTCAAAATAAAATGTGAAGAGAGAATTAAAGTCTCTGAGCCAGCAAGAGAAAAATGCAAGCCAGCCTATTTGAGGTATTAAACTGAAATTTAGAATAAATACTCCAATCCTTTATCAGGGAAGTATATCTCAGAATTCAGATGCTATCCCTAGTGTTCATTTTATCTAAAAAAAAAAAAAAAAAAAAAAAAAAGGTAACTTATGTTTAACTGCATAGTTTTTAAAAAACATTGATATGGCAGCTTAAATCACGTGCAAGAAGAAACTGAATGTTGGACCCTTACAAAAAAGAAAATTACAAATTCTCACCCGGAGCCTTGACCTCGCTGCAGAAAATGTTGTAACCGCTTAATACACGTGGCTTTCCTGAAGTCTTGTACTGGCTGCCACCTTTCCGTGCACATCTTCCTTTGGCATTTTGGTTGCCAATCCATTGCTGAAGAAAAATTCGACCACTAAGCATTATTTAATATCAAGACAGGTTCTAGAAAATAGAATTCAAAATAATATGACATTGCACATCTATAGAATAGGATGAAGATACATCTTTTATGCATACACAAACGTTATCAAATATTATGAGAGCACTCCTTGGGTTAAACAAGGTAAATTTCGATGGGACAAATGCGGCCCTTAGCAAGCCAAATATGAAATCCAACGTTGTTTACTATGAAATGCAGTTATCCCTGATACAACAGATCGATTTACAAATTATTATATATACCTTTCCAAATTATAATGATAAAATAATGCAGCTGATGATGTATGGTTTAGATCACATGAAGAAGTACATGTACAGTAGTCCCGTATTAGGAGAAACTATAAAAAGAATGTTCTTTTTACTTTGATGTATTTCACCGGCAGATTGGTCACTGAGTGACATTCTGATATAAGATCATGCTGGCGTGTAGATAACATCCCTCTTTCTGTCCGGAATCTTTGAAGCACAGACCTTTGGTGATCAGTTGGTGATATCTAAATGAGAAATAAATAGTGTTATCATCATAAAATGAATATAGTTCTTGCACATTATTATACTTAACTGAAAATCTCTTTTGCTGTAAATACTCTTACCAACATACAACATAGAATTCGATTTACCAATAACTCATTTCTTATAGACTAATTTTCTGTATGTAGAGATTTAAGATAAACAATAATCCTATTAATCATTTCACTAGTCATTAATATTGAAATCTCTTTTTATGTTTCCACCCATCATGTGCACACTTTTAATAATTTATATAATAGCTGCAAATTAGAAGGGTGCAACAACCAAATTTTGGGCATACAGCTTGAATAACTGTGCAACTGGCAGGTGCACAAGATATACACTTAACTTCCTACACTGAACATTAACTGACAAGCACTGATTATTTTATGCCACTTTATAATATACATGGATGTATTGAACTCTTTGTACACATCAAAACTAAGAATCTGAATTAAAGTTTGTTCTCTATAAAAAGTATAACTTATATGAATGGGACTGTATGTTCATTGTTAAGAAGGCTGAAAAAGTGGGAATATGTAGATTCAAACACTTTTTAAATCAAGTTCAAATTTAAGTTTTATTTTTTATTATCAAATTCATTAACCTCTCCTTTAATACCTTCTTTGAGTTTAGTATAGTTTTACCTTTGAAATATTAAGATTTATATAAACCAGTGCATCTGCATATAGTTGCTGATGAAAAAAAATCCTATTAATTCAAGATTTACTTTTAGATTCAATGTCGACGGTTTTAAATTTTGGGCCAAAACTTTGCTATAGCATGCCCAACATTACCCCGCCCCCATTCTTGTTTTTTCTAAATTCCTGGTCCACCCCTAATATGATCTAGATACTAGTGACCGAGGTTTCAAACAAAGTTATTTTCCAGATAGTCTAGTCAAAGATCAAAGACTAAAGTATAGTGCAGGTTCTTAAATAGGAAATGTATGGGAACTACCCAATTAATAAGGAGTGAAATAGAAATACCCTGTCATAGATTTCATGGTCATAAATGCATATCCTTGGATGCAACGCATGGCCCTTAATTTTATTCAATTTCATAGGCAGTATTCCTATTAAAACATTTCTTATCCCAGCCTTAATAATCTTTTTATCTAAGTTATAATAATGACCGTTTCCCCTAGGCCACTTAATTTCTATACCTGGAAATAATAAGGTTTAAGATGAAATCTCGTGTTCACAACCCTGGGTACCGGTACACCTATGATCTCTTGGATATATTCACAAGTAGCGTTTTATGAGACAAAACACATTGTCAAGTTCACCTGGAGATCTGTAATGCCGTTGTCAGAGATAAATCATTTTTTAATCTTTTGTTTTTATTGAATTTTTTAATTCGTTCTGAGAATGAGCATATCAAAATCTGTTTCTCAAAAAGTAAAGACTCAAGAGTCTACCATCGTTTAAATTTTCTGCCTCAAATGTTTAATAATAGGCCTATCGCTGTCCTTCCTTCTGGTACAAATAAACTCACTCGATTATCGACAGTCTCTGCCCTGGCAGGCTTAACCAGGCATGATTAGGAGCGGCAGGTAAACGATGGCCATATTGAAACAATGGTGAACCTTTCAGGCTATTAATAAAAAGCATCCTGAGTACCTCTGTACCGCTTTTCTCATCAAAAGGCATTCTCAACAAACAGGTTGCAATAGAGACCGTGGAGTTTCTAATATAATTTGTAGAACTGAATTAAGATCATGATAAATGCTTGAATAGGCCAATCGTGGTGACCTAAATTGGCTGGTCACTGCAACGAGCAAATCACGGACACGGTCTACTGGATTAAACACCAAGTAGTATAAATCAGTATATAACATCTCCTGATTGATATTCTGCACAGACACTTACCTTAGTGTTTTTGTTGGTCTTGACCTCCATGTTGACAATGTAGCTTTTCCCCCAGCAAAAGAAGTAGAACTTGCACAAACAATCTGATGTAAACACGAACAAGTTTAGCGCCAAGTGACGTCAGCGATAGTCGCCACTCTCCAACCACCTGTTGTAAACCTAATTCTATGTCAATGAAAGGCCGACCTCTGCTTGGAGAATGTCCTTGGAGGCTGTCGCTGATTACTCTGATAATTCCCGTGTACGCCCGTGACAAGCATAGAACACTGATAATTTTCCCGCCACTCTGATACATTCTATTTTAAATACTCGCAATCTGCACAAACATGCACATTTTGTCACAAATAGTGTGAATTTTGCCTTCAAATTTTGGCCTATGTCGAAAAGTGAAAATGTATGTAAATATGTGCAACTGTTAACTGTACAGGTAACTGAACATTGGTTTTGTGGGGGGGAACTAAGGTTCGCAAACCTACAAACTATTATGAAACACATTAGTTTTCCTAAACAAAATGAGCCTATTTGACCGATCAATTTCTTCCTTGGTGATCAGTTGTAACTGTAAGGATTCAAGAACCAGCAGATTCTAGCTTACTCTTTCATGAGAAATTGTAAAGATCCTTTGTTGGGGCATCAGATTGTGAATTACCGAAAAGTGAACGGTATTTCACTGAATCATGTCACGTGTGCTAACGGTAAGTGCCAGTCGTTTTTACTGCTATCTTTCCCATTTCGGGGCCATTCTTCTGGGCGAGCAACGGCTGCAGAGGCCCGTCCAGGATTATTTGGGGGCCTCGTCATTAGAGATGCGTGGTTTGTAACCTCACCACTAGGTGGTGGGCCATGCTGTATACTTTTCGGCGGGATTATGCCTCAAACTCGAAAACTTTTCACCGGCATGAGCCCAGAAGAAAAGCTTTTTAAAAGTAGGGCTTGTTCCCGGCGAATACTTGTGAAAGGGGTGCCCTACCCTGTCCCAGGAGATGATGGGCAGTAGGTTGCCGTCTTACTACATACAGACCCCAACCCCTACCCTGTCCCAGGAGATGATGGGCAGTAGGTTGCCGTCTTACTACATACAGACCCCGACCCTTACCCTGTCCCAGGAGATGATGGGCGGCGGGTTGCCCTCGGCTGAACACGTCCAGGTGACCGTCTCCCCGGCGAACACCACCGAGTGGTGCGGGACTCGGGTGAACACCGGGGCGCGGGCGGCCTCTGTGGGGGACAAAATACACAGTTTTGAATGAACTACCGGCACTTAATCATGCAGTCTAAAACTTGGATGTATACAACTCACATTCTCAAAAAAATAATTGCACTTGTAAAATACCAACGAAAGTTATACTTACATTTTATTGAAGAAAAATGTTATTTTTCAAAACACAATGTTACTGATAAACATTACTGTAAGTTATCATAGAGTTTTATAACACCGGCATGAAAGGAAAGGTTTAGCAAGTTCAGAATCCTTGGGTCTATAACTTCACAAACTCAATTAGAACTTTCATTATCTCGAAACCATCGCATCATAACTGCAGTAACAGACGCACATACACACAAATATACGTAAATTTATATATACATGTATTTACAACATAACCATTCATTTTGAATTTTGGTAGCAACTGACATTTGGAATATATATAATCACAACGTTAATCTTTTAATGTAATACCATGATGGACGTATTGAGAGGTGTAAAGTGCGTCGTTCATGGTGTGAGGTGGTGAGAGGTGCCTGGTGCCTTACTCACCAACTTCACCAAGTAGTATAGGAGACGGGGGGAATCCCCGGGCGTGAACCGACAAGTCGGACAACGGTGAACGGGGGACAGATGCTGTGTAACGTTAGAAAGATCTGTCAGTGAAAGTTCTTATAGGACTTAACCGAATCATATGTGTGTTCAAGATCATAGGGAATCGTGTTTCAGTGTGTGTTCGAAAGGACAAGCAGTGCCGAATCATTGGCGGATTGATGTTTTGGAAAGGGGGCGCGCCTTTACCACATTTATACTCTAATGTTCTGGCCGAATACTACATTTAAAATGCTAAAATTTTCGAGAAAGGGAGGGGTGCGCGCCCCGCCCCCTCTTAATCCGCCACTGTGATAAATTACAGATTAAGACTAAGATGGTTTCGAAGAAGTTTAAGTGTACTTTTTTCAAACAAACTTACCTGGAACGGTTACGGTAGATCCATTAACTAGAACCACAGGGACACTATTAAGATCTTTTACAATGAGCTTTTTCGTGAAACTTTTTCTTAATGTTAGAGACAATCAAATATTGGGTTCAGCCTTTGAAAAGCTCGTCCCTTTTGGTTAAATGGCATTCACATTGCCGGCCGATTCAGATTCTGTGGTCGATTGGCTTCTATAATAGGTGAACCTTGACTGACTTGTGGCAGTAAGGACTAGCCCAGCCGCACCCTCAGTTTGGCGACAAACGCCGACAACTACAGTGTAGTTGCAGGTGGTGGCCCACAAGGTCCAACAGGGTTACTACGCATTTTTTTAAATCAATCTAGGACCACTTTAAGACCAATTAAAGACCAAGATTTGAGGAAATTAAGAACTGTTGACCGCGTGCGAACACAAAATCTAGACTATATCATATATGATTTAAATTTCAAGTAAGTGTACTCGTTTGAAAGTGGGATGTGGAATGTTCATGGTTTCTCATTTGAACTTCCAATTTTTTTTAAAAAACCTTTAGCCACAAAAATGTCAAATGTAGGACCATTTTAAGGCCTTAAATGTGGGGAAATCAATACTAAGACCTGTGAAGACATTTTAAGACCCGCGGGGGAACCCTGTCCCAGCAGGTTCCGTCCTCGGTGACCAGAGCCCCAACAACCACTAAAGCCCCATACCCACTAGAGATTTTGGGACGAATCGGCGCCGTCGTCGGCGCGGCCGTTGGGCTCTGCTCTGACAACGCATACCCACATATAATGGGCGGACGGCAGCGCCGATCCATATCAAACATGTTCAATAATTTTACACTGACGCCGACGCCGGCCGACGGTAAATCGCTTAAGCCCCATACCCACTAGGCGATTTTGGTGCAATCGGCGCTCCCGTCGGCGCTCCCGTCGGCGCCGACGTCGGCACTCCCGTCGGCCGACTCTGAATAACAAGGCATACCCACGAACAATCGGCGTACCCGTCGGCGCCGACCGCCGACGGGTACGCCGACGAGTACGCCGACGCGTACGCCGACCCATATTAAGCATGTTTGATAATTTTACGCCGACGCCGACGGCCGACGTCGGCGCCGACGGCCGTCATCGTCGGCCGACGGTAAATTGCCTAGTGGGTATGGCCCTTTAAGGGCCGCACCCACTCATTTTGAGTCGGCCGACGGCATTCAGCGTCGGCGCCGACGTTCGGCGTAAAATTATCAAACATGCTTTATAAGGATCGGCGGTCCCGTCGGCGTACTCGTCGGCGCCAACGAGTACGCCGACGGGACCGCCGATTGTGTGTGGGTATCCAAGTCGGCCGGTTCAGCAAAAAGTCGCCTAGTGGGTATGGGGCTTTAATCACCAGGGATGGAAATGGTTTGGTTCTTCTGTGCCACTTCCCTAGTGTGCGTCACCCAGATGGGGACGCGGCTCACCTGTGACATGTCCACCTGCCCGTGACGTACCTGTGACGGTGAGCAGCACCTGCTTGGCGCTCTCCCCGAAGGCGTTGACGGCGCGACACGTGTAGAAGCCGGCGTCGGCGGCCGTCACGGCACGGATCACCAGACTGCCGTTGGCCAGCGAGTACTTCCCGCTGTCCTGTCAGAAGGAGGGATACAGTGATAAGTAGTCAGATAAAGTATACAGAGGAGCCGACGGCGTGCGGCTGCCTTTGCCCCTAACCTTTTTCTTAGATCTAATCATTTTTTACCATCTACCGGTACCTGAATCGAAACACGATAACTACAAGTACGTATAGCACATCAAAATCCCAAAATGTCTTTTGTAAAATCTAGATCAAACACTTACTGCCTATTAAATACATAATAGGCCTAGACGTGACTCCAGGGGGCCCAAGTGGACCTGACTCCCTTGTTGAGGTCACTACCCCAAGACGAAAACATTCTGCAGGGGGCCGCACCATGCAAAGCACCAGGTTTTAGCATTAACATCCTGTATCCGCGCTGGATTATTGAATGAAAAGATTAATTAGCTTCCGACAAGTATATCAAAGGTGAAGCATGATCCGACACTATGGTGATCTTTATGGTTCAGGCGGCCCCATGCGTAGAGCCCCATATACCCACTAGGGCCTTTTGGATACAGCATGCTTTAACTTACTGGTAAGAGTACCAGCCATGGCTTACTACTAGACGCACGCACCTGAATGACCCGTTCGTCGGTACGTGTAGGGCGACCTTTAACTTACCAGTACCAGTACCACTCTAGACGTACGTACCTGGATGACGCGTTCGTCGGCGGGGTCCCGGGAGTCGTACCACGTGACCACGGGGGTGGGGACCCCCCGCGCGGTGCAGGGCAGGCGGGCCACGTGACCGGGGGGCAGGGACAGCGGGGCGGGCGCCACCAGGAGGCGCGGGGCACCTGGAGCAGGTCAAAGGTCAGGAGTTAAGGACATCACTGGGCAGTGTGTGTGTTAACAATTCATGAGCAAACATTTCATACCAAAACAAGTCGTTTAAAGAAGCAGTTTCGTCCTTGAGTTCAGGAGATACGATCACCGATCGCGACGTAAGCTTAGCAACGGTAATGCATGTGGTCTGTTCACTGCTTTTAGAAGAAAGCTTTTGCTTTCAAAGAATGTTTTTGCCCATCACAACTTTGGCGCGACATTTATGCATGCAGTAACAACGAAACAAATTAAGACGTCCGCCTTAGGGACAGAATTGTCCCTTCAATTCTTATGTAAAGTAGGAAGATTGTTAACTATATTCATGGATCTACCATAAGTGTGTGTTCTCTAGATCTACTACCACTACATCCTTCACAGCGATATAAGCTGCTCGACCCCAGTGGCGGATCTAGGATTTTGAAAAGTGCATGGGGAGGCGCGCTTTTTGAAAAAAATCTTTAATCATTTTTTGGCCAAGTTTTACATTTAAAAAAAGGTAAAATTTGCCTCCCCAAAAAGGGGAGCCCTTCCTCTAAATTCGGCACTGGACCTGTACGCCGTGCACCCACCCTGCAGGTCGAGCCGCGCCCACTCGCTGAAGCGGGCGGCCTGGAGCTTCTCGTTGAAGGCCCGACACCGGTAGAGGCCCACGTCGTCGTCCGTCACGTCGGGGAGGGTCAGCTGACTGCCCTGGTCCACCATGGCGACCCGCTCCCGGGGGACCGCCCCGCCCTGGTCCCGGTGCCACGACACGGCGGCCGGCGGCAGGCTGTTGATCTCACACGTCATGGTGATGACGTCACCGGCACGCGCCACCTGGGACTGCGGGCTGAGGCGGAAGGTGGGGGCCAGGTCTGGGGACGGAGAAATACAGGGTGAGAAATACAGGGTGAGAATACAGGGTGAGAACAGAAAACTTGCATGTGGTGACTTGTTAACTTTGTCAAATAAGAGAGTTGTTTTTCAAAGTAGGCCTATAATTTGTTCCAAAAAGGTGTATTCTACAGTGTGGAATAGGCTTATGCGTATGTATAACATCCGAGTTATATGACTTAATTGGTCAAATAAGCGTTTACAGTTGAAGAAATATCATTATCATCTCTTGTTTAAGGTACTGCATGTGCTCAATCATTTTGGTCATTCCATTGCTTATAACCTTTTTGCCCTTTCCAAAATTAGGTCTACCGTTGCTTTTAACATGGTTTATTTTTTATTTCAATGCAATAAATCTGAAAAATAGGGCAAGCTTGCTGATATTTACTCAATACAACATTAAAAAGAAAATGTGATTGCTCCTTAGATGACTTACATGCGCGGCGTAGCGTGGCCCTGGCGCTGTAGGCCTGCGACACGCCGTCCGACGCCAGGCACTGGTACGTGCCCAGGTCTGAGGGGGTCACGTCCGACAGACGCAGCGTCCCGTTGGGGAACACGTGACGCCGCTCGTCCTCCGGCAGGCGCACCGACGTGAAGCGCCATCTGGGGGGCAGCAGGAGAACGGGAGGTAAAACACATGGACGACTTACAGGGATGGGAATCAGGGGCAGATCCAGACATTTTCCAAAAGGGAAGGAGGGAGGGGCGCCCTAATATAAAATTGTCCAGCGGACCCTCTGGAGGCGAGAATTTTACATTATAAAAAATCAATATTTGACCAAAAATAGGGCGCGCTCGCCTCCTATGCCCCCCTCTAAATCCGCGACTGGGAATCTCGGATGTACATGTTATATGTCAAGGCCCGAAAAACTGTGAGACAAGCATATTCTCCGTTGAGTATCATTTTGTAATAAAGCATTTAATTGAAAACTAGAAAGATGGTCAGATTGCACGGGAGGAGGATTTTGAAATAATTACTCTCCTATTCAAAGTAAGTCAATGAGATATAAAACACCGAACAGAATCGTTTAGGCACCAAACCATACTAATGTGAGAAGCACAGAGGTTTTACGATCCTTACGGGCAATAACATATATTCAAAGTCGGTAGATCAATTAATTATAAGATACAAGCAGTGGCGCCTTCCCCTATATGTTTATCCCAAAATATTTCTTCAATCTAAAACTGGCGTACAGTAAAAATTCTGGGTCCGCCCCTGCTAGGTTAAGGTATGATTTATCGAAATGCCCCTTCCGCTCAATCCCACTCCAATTTAACTTTAGACAATTATATAGAAATGGAATCTAAAAAGCGGAATAATTTAATCGATTTTGCGAGTTAGCAAGTCTAGGATCGATACCCCGTCGGCGTTGTTCCCTACCTGTAGGTTATGGGCGTGGACGTCACCGGGTTGTGGGCGCTGCAGTTCCACCACACCGTGCCTCCCAGGACCACAACCTCGTCCCCTGGTTCGATGAGAAATTGGACACTCCCTAGAAACAAAAACATGGAAATCAATAATAGTTTCATTACTTATGAAAGCCAACTAAGAGAGAATTATATTTTTCTCCTAATTATGATTGCGCACATTCACCCCACGGACTGATTCAAAGATAAACTACAGTTGAACCGGTTTGTTTCTCTTTGTAAACAAGATTTGGGTAGTTTTTTTGTAAGTTGTGTTACTAGCACAGCGTTTGCACTGAGGATATTTAAACATTTACCACATCAGACTCTTAACTGAAATATACTTTTCATATCAAATATAATGTACTGTTGGAATGACCATAATATAACGGACAGGGATGGTAACAATATCCAAAAAAAATCACATCGTTTGACTGTACAGTCCACCTGTATGTATTTTAGCTGTAAAAAGGAGTTTAAGTGTCGGGTCTTACCCCATGCGGTAGAAGTGAGGACACTGATCAGCAGGCTCGCCAACCATGTCTTCATGCTGCACATGGAAAATAGGAACAAGAGTCGGTTAGAAAACTGAGAAACAAAAGAGCGATACAGGACACCCCTCCCCCTGCCTAATCAAAATACAACAATGAAACGACATGAAAATCGGGAATGGGTTTTCTAATGCAGTAACGCTGCAGCCCAGGCTACACCTATTGATCGGGAAGGAATAAACTTGGTCTGAGATAGATTTCCGACATGAGCAACTCACAGAGCTAGAGACAAACGTCACATGTGAGTTGTTCAGGGTCTGGGGTAAACAATGAATGAGAGCTACTCGCGGGGCCTTTAATAAAAGGTTAGTAAGAAATAACTCACATTGTTAGAGGTAAACGTCAGACATGAGCTTCTCACAGGGTCTGAGGTAAACATAAGACGTGAGCTCCTGATCACAGGGTCTGAGGTAAACGTCAGACGTGAGCTTCTCACAGGGTCTGAGGTAAACGTCAGACGTGAGCTGTTTCCACGGTCTGAGGTAGGCCTAAACCTCAGATGCTGCCTCGGGGGTCTGCCCTGCTATCATGGCAAAGATAATCTGGGTTGTGATTGGCCGTGGGGATATACCTGATGAAATAGGATTAATTGCACATGGTCCCCACGTCTTACGAAAGGGATGTAGATAGGGGGTTCCTATGTCGCATGACGAATTCAAGAAATGGCCACGTCGCCTGTCACTATAATTTTGATTTCCATGTCAATTTAAGACCCTACCATGTCAAATGACGAATTTAGGAAATACCCTATGTCATGTCCTATATTTTTTTCTTCAATTCACTAAGCTCCATGTCGCATGTCGAATAAGAAATGGCCATGTAGCCCTGTCGATTTTAAGGGTCTACACCCATTACAAATAAAGGAAACAAAAATATATTCAGTCTATTTCAGGTAAAATTTCCTCCGTTTACACGGCCTCCCCGTGGTCCTGACGGCCGTTTCTCCCCACCACAAGTCGATGCCCCCCCCCACCCCCCACACCACCCCCCGGGGCCGTTCACTCAGGTGTGGCCGCCCGCCGCGTCACACATCGATTTTTCTGCTGGTTTTGGGCCTGTTTCTTCGTTGGCCGTAAGGTAAAAACCCGGAGGAGCCGGTCGCTGGGTGCGGCAGGTGGGACGGGCATCGGTTACCATGGCGACGTGTACACTAATACGGACAGGAGGGGAGTAGTCGCCGTGGGTTAAGACCGAAACTAACTTGTGAAATATTGCAAAGCAGCAAAGGCTGCAAGTGCAGTGGCGTAACCAAGGGGGCTCCTGGGTGTTTAGAACCCCCTTAATTCCCAATATATATATAAAGTTAAGGCCGCGCCATGCGCCATTTGACACATTGAAAAATGAAATATCACAAATTTTTAACAATGCGCTACGGGAGCATTTATGATTTTAAAAGATACCAAAATGTATAAAAAGAGCGCATTTCCTTGCAAATATGTCCCATTCACCTGAGTGATCAGTGCGCTATTGTCGTATTGACATCTTTTCTGATGTTATCGCTGAAAGTATAAGATATCTTGCAAAAAATATGAGTGGGAACCCCCTTAGATTTACATGGAACCCCCTTTGAATTTAGGGCTGCATGGCTGCGCACCTGAAGTGCGTTCACGCAGTCTTGATACAATTTACTGTAATTATGACCCCAACCCCGTGAGTGATTGCATTCGGTTTTGGGGCTAACTGCGCCCATGTCTATCTTCATTCTCCTTTTCACACTCTCATAAATGATTATGATTGATATCCATGCAATACTATTATCATGACATATACAAGTATCCAAACGATTTATCGATACAATATGGGTTTACCAAATCCAAACTAACTTCAACTTTATATAGATATTATAAGGAACTAAAGATTAAGAGATATCAGAAAAATCCCCATGGCAATGTCATGACAATCAACATGACAATGCCATGACAATTGACATGATAAAGCCATGACATCCCCATAACATTGCCCTGCAAATCGAAAGACATCCCCCATGACAATGCCATGGTACCCCCATGACAATGCTATGACAATGCTATGACATCCCCATGACATCCCTATGACAATGCTATGACATACCCATAACAATGCCATAACATCCCCATGACAATACTATAACATCACCATGACAATGCAATGACATCACCATGACAATGCGTTGACTTCCCCATGACAATGCCAAGACATCCCCATGACAATTCCATGACATACCCATGACAATGATATGACATCCCTATGACAATATTAATGCTATGACATGACCATGACAATGTCATGACATCCCCATAACATTGCCTTGACATCCTCCTTTTCCCTCTTCAACATTTTGATTCTCAAGGTGAACGATCCTATCATTACTTCGTCTTTGCCTCCATGATGCAATCTATACTCCGCACCAAGGAATGTTGACCTTCAGCATGAAAGAAAACACACACAAACATGCTCAACTTCTCAAGAATAATACAAGTAATGTGGGAGATACTATACATGACCCTATTTGGCAAGTTTTCGCTCTCTGAACAAATGCTTGGGAGACCTAATTTCGAAAATTCCCATAGAAGACAATGTTAAAAAGTGACTCTCTCCAAGTACAAAATTAATGTCCTCTGACCGCCATTACCTCTTTGCAAGTTTTCTGATCCCTGGCAAGTCTCTGCTTTGAACCTACCAGCAAAAAAGCTGGTTCTCAACCTAAAAATGCAATCTAATACTCTGGAATCCATCAATTCTGACTGGAATCAAGGACGATGCCGGAGAATAATGAACACACACATGCAGCTAATCAAATAATACATGTGTAAAAGAGCAGCACTTGTTCGTATCTGAGGGATTGACAATTAAGGGGGGGGGGCTGTATTAAGGGGCCGTCCAAAAATAGATGTCACCCTTTTTCAGGGTACTTTTAGGACCCCCCCCCCCCCCCCCCATCACACTGAATTTTCTGTTTTGGATATGAAAATAAAGGCGGTTTTCAGGCAGTGTCACATCGTTTTATTGATGGCCCCTAACTAGTCGCTATGCCATTTTTTCGGAGTTGTGATTATTCAAATTCCTTTGATAGTAGGTAATTTCAACTATCTGGGTTAGGTTACGGAGCGAGGAAAACAGAAATATGGATCTCTTTAATAATTATGGTTGTTGTGTTGAACAACCCGACCTACCCTAAAAGGTTGGCCTTATAAACCCTAACTATTTTGGATGAAAAATTGTCTACAATCAGAAGAATTAAATTAAAAGAGACTAAAATGACAGGAAATGGCATACATTGATCTAGCCATGTATCTTAAGATGGTTGTGCAGGACCTCTTGCGAGATTTCTAAAGTGTCGATAATGCCTCAGTCTATTTGGTAAGGTTAAAAAATAGTAATAATAAGATCGACCTATACCTACCCTAATTACTTAGACTTGCGTTGCCTGAACATAACTTTATTTCGGGGGGGGGGGGGGGGCGAAGTAGTTTTTGAATATGATGAAATGCTGCATTTCCTAGACTTCCACTAAGTTTAAACAATTTATAATTTACAGTTCTGTGAAATGTTGTCAAGGAAATTTGATCGATTTTTGTTATCTGCAAGGGAAAGATTAAGCTATTTGTTCTGAGGCTAGGGCGAAATCCCAGCATTTTTCTGGCTATTTGCTCTAATACTTTATTGTCCACAGATTTGGGATTATTCAAACTGCGTATCCATCCAACGATGTTTGAGAAACGATATTATTTGTTTTTCATGGTTGCAACTGGTACACGACAACTGAATTTTGCACACAAATTTAAAAGGTATCATTATTTTGCTGAGTGTTATCCCCAACGATATGAAAAATACAAGTCAAATGTATAAAAGAGATTGTAAACACAACTAGATAATTAATCTAAAAGTGTATAAAATATATCTAAAAAAAATCGATTTGACTTGGAAAAACATACTTGCTGTTCTCAGGTCAAGGACGAAATTGATAGTAGCAAAAAGTGCTCTTTGAGACTGCAGTACTGATCATGTAGTCATTCCCATCCTTTGTTAATCCCCCCCCCCCCCGACACCTGGTTCTATGAAAGCACAATAGATAGTGATATAAGGAAGAAAAACGATGGATGCACGGACAAGCATGTACTGTAACACTCAGTCTCAATTTAATGGAATAATTCCAGAGAGAAATAACACCATTTGATTCCCTCGTACAAAAAAATTATTACCCGCTTATATTAATGTACATAGATGATATATAATTCTGGATACAAATATCTTCATGATTTTATTATCAATATGTTTATATTTATATACACACATATATATGCCTATCTATAACATATATGCACATACATTAATATGATATTACATACCTATATAATTATACAATTATGTATTTACATTAATAATTAAATAATATCATATATATAATATACATATGGTCTATATGAGATTTTTGAAGGAATTTTACCAGTTATATATAGATTTGTCAATCGTAGCAAACAAACAATAGTAATAGTTCTAATAAGAAAAGTAGTTGATGTTTGATCCCTAAAACCCCCGTGTGTATGTGACTATTTACCTGGTCAAACTCGGTGACATGCACTGTCAACACGGCCGTAGCCGTCCACTGTGACCCCGTCGGCCGGCCGGCCCCTCCCGCACACCTTGACAACTGGTTCCCGTGCATGTTACCCAATATCCAAAACCTACGGTTAGGTGATCCTTGGGACACTTGTGTTCTGATTTTGCTCCCAACGTCCTGGGTTTTAAATGCCCAGATGTAGGTTCGCTGTCAGCCCGTCCCCCGGTGGTGCCGTCCGGGGCCGGTCACCGCCCGCCCTGTGCGGCCCCCCGCCCGGCCAGGGCCCCCACGGCACCGGCTATTTCGGGACGTGTACTTAAGGGGCAATACATGGTCTGATGAATTGTTGATCCTAAATTAAGATACCCACGGCGGTATTAAGGATTGAAGGAGGGGAAGAAGGGTGTGGAACGCGCTCCCTTCTATTTTTGCCTTTTTAATGTAAAAGCGACATGATGCATGATTTGTTTATAGATAATGGCCCCCCTGCCCCACTTACTTTTAAGGTCCCTGGATCTGTCCATGACATGCCCTCATCGATATTAATTTTGATCTACAGATACCAGAAGGCGGATCCAAATGAGGTACCTTCTCTTGTTCGATTAAATGCACATGAATTGTACGTAAAGGTCTGAAGAGAAGATGTTCCAATAGTGCACCCCTTTCAAAATCTCAGTCGTAAGAGATAGGCATAATAGCAGTGGCGGATTTAGAGGGGGGGGGGGGCGGGGGGGGGCGCACCCTCCTTTCTTTTGGCCAATTTTAGACTTTTTTCAATGTAAAATTCTGCAAAAAGTCATTAAGGAAGATTTTTTTCCAATGGCGCCCCCACCCTTTTCAAAATCCTGGACCCGCCACTGTAAAGGATAATAATAAGGGGACACACTCTTCCTTCTGTGAAGTCTATAGCAATTGTCATTTGTGAGTGTGGACATTGGGCGCAGAAGGCGACCCCTAAAAGGTCCACTAGTAGTGTGTAGAGTTGACGTGTAGCATGTGAGTAGCTCATTCTGCCTCATCCTATCGCCATCTTATCACAGCGAATCCCTGTCGGGCAGAAGGTTTAATGTGTTATCTGTACGACATAAAATTGCGCTCGTGGTCCCTTTTTTCCGTCTATGTTTATCATCTAATTTCCTTTAATTTCTGTTTGTTCCGGTGAAAATAAACCAAGTGTTCATCAGCTCATTGACTGGCATGCTCCAGATGCTCTCGGGAGATATACTTTATATATTCCGGACTTATATTGCGTGGCAGGCGGGGCCAAGGAGGGCGGACCCATACATTGTACTGACGCGGGTGGCCAGTCCATGTTTGGGCAGCATAATGTGAGCTTAGAAGCGCACGTGTAAGCCAATGTTTCACTTTGACAGTAGTGAAATGGGGGAGGAGTTAAGGTGTGACGTACCACCATATAATAATGTGTTCCGCTCTTAGCTAGCCAGAGTAGCTGCACGCACTGTGTGAGTAAACATCCTGCGAAGGTTGGACCTTTAATCTGCAGTCTAGGTTCTGGAGAGAGGCATATAGAAATTGTGTTAGAGCGCGGAGCGTTGACTGAATGTGTTTGAGGGGACTCTAACCTCGGGACTGATCATGGTCAATCGAGTTCTTGTCACGGAACGACTAGACATTGGATAATAAACAACAAATCCTTTCACAACGAGTGTTCACGTCTTACATGATGAGGGAACTATAATTATGTATTGGACGACCGCAGTCGACGAGGAGGGAGACTGCGAATGGAGCTAGCTATTATCTATACAACGAAATATCACAAACACGCATTAACTTTAAATGGATAATTAACCTCTCTATAGTTCAACATTACAGAGAGGGGACGTTCTTTCCTGAAATTGTCGGACAATGCCTCAGAACATTATCAGCACGTTTTGGAAAAATATCTTCACACATCCACGTAAAAATCCACCGGTTGGGAGTGGTAGCTATATGTTTGGGGTTTAGGGTATGGTGCGGGTAGAGAGGGGTGGTCCTGTAGGGGGGTGGTGTCGGGCGTGTGGTTGTCATGGATACAGGCCCGGGACGCGCTGGTCGGGCGCTAGGGATCACGCCGGAAACCAGTAATTGGATCTATACACAATGGGGGTGTATGTGTGTGTGTGGGGGGGGGGGGGGGGGGGGCTATGGTGGGGGTAGGACATTTTATCATAAAGAAAAATAAATATTGTTCTGGTTCATTAATTTCATGATTGAACCTTTTGATACGGTTACTAGCAACCTCTGCAGTGATGTCGGTTTGTACATTTTTTTTCACTCTAATGACTTTAGGACATCAGAGCAGTGGGATGGTGAAAGGGAAAGTGAAAACGACAGAAAGGAACTCTTTCTTATTTACCTTTGAAAAGTAAAAGTAGATGACCAGAAAACAAGGCGGAGGGGAGATTGTGGGGGAGGCTGATATCATGCATGATTAAGCACGTACGCTCACGGCTCTATCGCTTACCCTTTATAACTTTCGCAATAAAAACAACAACAATGTGGGAGTAAATAAACACTGTGGACATGGCGGTTATTGACCGGGGTGTGGTGATGGAGAGGCCGTCCCGCCGTCACCGTGCACACTCACCGACAGACGGGTAAGGCCGGGAAAACCCACGTGGGGGGTCCTCCTGGCAGGGGGGGGGGGGGGGTCTCATGGGAGCGGGGTCCCTTCAATAGCTTCATGCCGAATTTCTAAAAGTTGAATTAAGGATGGCACATTTAATGCGAATTTTCAACTTAAAACATTATCCACTCTGATATGATTGCTCTGAGTGCCTGTATCATGAATGACCCCGGGGTCACGGGTACGGTGTCCACCTGGCGGCCGGAGTCGGAAGTAGTTTGGGGCTTCCATGTGACCCACCGGACCCACATCGGACTTAATCAATGCATGAAGACTCCCCCGTACAATAACATAGTCAATCTACTTTTAGTGGATACATTCTTAAGTATAGGTATCGTTTTCAACAAAACTACATTACCTCATGTTCAGACCAAAATCAATGCCTACAATAGCCCTATATATAGAGATGCGAATACTTTGTCTAACCTGAGTTCAGTTGCAATGTGAAACCCAAGCTGAATGTCACCATTATATAATCAATGCAACATGTTAGACAGTTTCTGTCACTTTTACACTATACGTATACACGGCCACATTGAGGTCAATGGTGGGATGGCTGTGGCCCGGCCTGTGTCAGTACCTGCCAGATGGTCAGACCGGATGGCGTCTGCTCAGCCATCAGTCAATGCGACCCATACCAAACAGGGGTATATATATTATTGGTATATTATGGGGGCGGGGGGGGGGGGGGCGTGCCGTGCGTGCGCCCCCCCCCCCTATTTTGGCCCCAAATTTACATTATTTCTAAGGTAAAATTCATGTGGGGGGGGGGGGGCAAAATAATCACTATAGCACGCCCCCCCCCCCCTTTTTTTTTTAAATCCTGGATCCGCCCCAGTGGGCATGGTTCCCACATGATCAAATGCCCAATAACATGTTCTCGCAGCCAGTAATTTGGCCCCACTCATGTGAACCAGTCCCAAACAGGCCTTAGTGGGTGAAACACGGCCCGTTCCGGCTGACCGGGTTCCGGCGAGCGGCTCCCCTCGGCGCGCCAACCGCCTCACCTGAATGGTTACCTGCCCGGTACCTGCCCCACTCAATACCTCCCACCTCCCAGTCTACCTTCCCTTTGGGTCCCTATATCCCTATTCTTTTACTAGTTAGACATTTTATATCTGTCCGACTTTATGATAAACGTGCCAAGTATAAGTCCTACCTGTTGTATGTGTGTGCGGCCTGTTATTTAACGTATCCTTCTGTCTGTGGTGTAGTCAGCGTCCGACGCAGCCATCTGCGTCTGTCTGTGCGTCTTCCGCTCCTCCCGGGCCGCATCTAATGTCAACAATAGCAACGGCCTCAATGGGGGGAGATTGAGCCCCTCCCTCCCACATTCTCCAGTCACAGGTCGCTGCTGACCTACTCAGGTGTCTTGCTCAGCCAATGGTGAATTCCTGAATGTATGCTAACCTGAAGCTAAGTTTGAACAGGAAAGAGTGGGATAGGGAACGAAACGCGCCATTGTACATGTTGCCCGGAAACCAATGGAGTGTGACGGGGAATACCGCACCCTGATCTTATCTTATTGCAGTGATGTCCTAACCGGTAGTCAGAATCTCATCGGTTTAGCTTCAAAAAAGTATTTAGACTTTGCCATAATGTTCATTATAAAGCATTGCTACCCATGCAGGCCCGTAGCCAGCATTTCACAGAGGGGGGTTCGTTTTTTGACAAGTATTTTTTTTCCAACGGGGGGGGGGGGGGTCGTTGTTTTTGATAAATGGGCTGAAATACTTATTTTTTGTATTTACTGTCATATTTTACATTAAAAATTAGAGAAGAGAACCCCCCGAACCTTCCCTGGCTAAGGGCCTGCCATGAACCTATTTTTTGTACATACAATGTGGTAGACCTAGGCTTGTGTCGTCCAGTTCCTGTACCCCTATTCACTGATTCCCATGATACATATCACCATTTACTTTGCGCATGATAATTGAAATAGTGTAAAGGTCACCAGTTGAATACAAGAGGATAATAAGAATTCTTCCAAATTACTTAGATTATGACAATACCTGGTATAAATATGGCAGGTGCTGCTGGTAGGTGTAAATATACCTGATGACAATGCTCAGCAGGGTACACCTCCCAACAGGCGTCGATGCCTGGGGTAAAAATCAAATCCAACTGCTATAAGAGGCGGGAACGCAGTGTAAGAGAGGGAGAGAAATCATTAACGTTTGGACAATACGGATCGAGAGATTCGAGGGGTTTTAGATAGCTACGCAACCACAGGGACATCTGGTGACTTACAAGGTACTACCACACTACGGCTGAAGGTGAGACTAGGCGGACTCTGAGGAGGAAGCTTACTCTACCCTGAATTGGAATTATAACACCTAGGAACTAATCATCTCTTCACTGGCAATTGTATGCATCACCGTATCCACCAATAAATTTACCCTACTGCCAAGCGTTGTTCATGTTATGAATTGAGTGCCCATCTCGTGGACTTACTTACCACTCAACTAGCACCCATTAGGAATAATATTAATGACAGTGATTATCTCGGACAATGCACTATAACTATAATTAACCATAAACAATACAATGGCGTTCAGGTTCACGATCTTTTAAAAAAGGGGGGTCTTTTGTGGAAAAAATATTTGCACATTCTAGAACAAAGGGGTTATATTTCAGAGACTCAGAAGGAACAAATTTAGTCAAAAGAAAGATAAAATCATATAATCACAGGCCCGTATACGGGGGGGGGGGAGGAGGGGGGGTGTCAGGAAGGAGATTTTCCAAAAAGTTCTACTTTAATTTCCGAAAAATTCTTTATAAATTCCTAAAATATTAAGAAAATGTTGAAAAGGTCCATTTGGGTAACATCGCCACCCCTCTTTTTAGGTATAAATGATTGAAATAAAGGGGCCGTCCATAAATGATGTCACATACAAGGGGGTGGGGGTGGGTGGTTTAAACAATGTCACACTGCCTGAAAAAAGGTGTTATTTTCATGTTTAGATTACAGAATTTAGTGTGACAGGGGGTGGGTGGGTCCTAAGAATACCCTGAAAAAGTGTGACATCATTTATTGACAGCCCCGACAGGAGAAAAAAAATCCTGAATTTTACACGATGAATTAGATGCGTCTGGGATTGGCCAAGGGGGAGTTTCCCTCGGAGTACCACCCGAGGGGAGTTATAGTTTAGCCCCCCGGGCTGTCTGGGTGGGGAGAGGGGGGAGGGGGAGGGGGAGGGGGGGGGTGGTATAGGGTATAGGGGGTATTGGAATAGATTTAATTGGCTAAATAGTCCAAGATAGGTTCCTAGCATAGCGGGGATGTCCCGAGGGGTAAAATAAATTATTCTTTGACCCCTAAAGGTATATATCATGAAAAAGAACGAAAAAGTATATCCAGGGAAACCAATACTGAAGTTCGGTCCCGTGATCGAACCCGGGACCTTTGGCATTGAAGGCGGTGTCTCTACCCGTTAGGCCAGGGAGATGTCTTGGAGTACCACCCGATGGCGGCCATATTTGACCCTCCCCCGCCCAGGTAGGGGGGGTGGGGCCATCAGGGGTATTGAAAACTATTAAATTCAATATAAAATAGAAAAAAAAATCCTGAATTTTACACAATGAATTAGATGCGTCTGGGATTGGCCAAGAGGGAGTTTCCCTCGGAGTACCACCCGGGGGGAGTTATAGTTTAGCCCCCCGGGCTGTCTGGGTGGGGGGAGGGGGGAGGGGGAGGGGGGAGGGGGAGGGTGGGGTGGGGGGTGGTATAGGGTATAGGGGGTATTGGAATAGATTTGATTGGCTGAATAGTCCAAGATAGGTTCCTAGCATAGCGGGGACATCCCACGGGGTAAAATAAATTATTCTTTGACCCCTAAAGGTATATATCATGAAATAGAAAAAAAAAAAAGTATATCCAGGGAAACCAATACTGAAGTTCGGTCCCGGGATCGAACCCGGGACCTCTGGCATTGAAGGCGGCGTCTCTACCCGTTAGGCCAGGGAGATGTCTTGGAGTACCACCCGATGGCGGCCATATTTGACCCTCCCCCGCCCAGGTAGGGGGGGTGGGGCCATCAGGGGTATTGAAAACTATTAAATTCAATAGAAAATAGAAAAAAAAATCCTGAATTTTACACAATGAATTAGATGTGTCTGGGATTGACCAAGGGGGAGTTTCCCTCGGAGTACCACCCGGGGGGAGTTATAGTTTAGCCCCCCGGGCTGTCTGGGTGGGGGGAGGGGGGAGGGGGAGGGGGGAGGGGGAGGGTGGGGTGGGGGGTGGTATAGGGTATAGGGGGTATTGGAATAGATTTGATTGGCTGAATAGTCCAAGATAGGTTCCTAGCATAGCAGGGACGTCCCACGGGGTAAAATAAATTATTCTTTGACCCCTAAAGGTATATATCATGAAATAGAAAAAAAAAAAGTATATCCAGGGAAACCAATACTGAAGTTCGGTCCCGGGATCAACCCGGGACCTCTGGCATTGAAGGCGGCGTCTCTACCCGTTAGGCCAGGGAGATGTCTTGGAGTACCACCCGATGGCGGCCATATTTGACCCTCCCCCGTCCAGGTAGGGGGGGTGGGGCCATCAGGGGTATTGAAAACTATTAAATTCAATATAAAATAGAAAAAAAAATCCTGAATTTTACACAATGAATTAGATGCGTCTGGGATTGGCCAAGGGGGAGTTTCCCTCGGAGTACCACCCGGGGGGAGTTATAGTTTAGCCCCCCGGGCTGTCTGGGTGGGGGGAGGGGGGAGGGGGAGGGGGGAGGGGGAGGGTGGGGTGGGGGGTGGTATAGGGTATAGGGGGTATTGGAATAGATTTGATTGGCTGAATAGTCCAAGATAGGTTCCTAGCATAGCGGGGACGTCCCACGGGGTAAAATAAATTATTCTTTGACCCCTAAAGGTATATATCATGAAATAGAAAAAAAAAAAAGTATATCCAGTGAAACCAATACTGAAGTTCGGTCCTGGGATCGAACCCGGGACCTCTGGCATTGAAGGCGGCGTCTCTACCCGTTAGGCCAGGGAGATGTCTTGGAGTACCACCCGATGGCGGCCATATTTGACCCTCCCCCGCGCAGGTAGGGGGGGTGGGGCCATCAGGGGTATTGAAAACTATTAAATTCAATATAAAATAGAAAAAAAAATCCTGAATTTTACACAATGAATTAGATGCGTCTGGGATTGGCCAAGGGGGAGTTTCCCTCGGAGTACCACCCGGGGGGAGTTATAGTTTAGCCCCCCGGGCTGTCTGGGTGGGGGGAGGGGGGAGGGGGAGGGGGGAGGGGGAGGGGGGGGGGGGGGGGTGGGGTGGGGGGTGGTATAGGGTATAGGGGGTATTGGAATAGATTTGATTGGCTGAATAGTCCAAGATAGGTTCCTAGCATAGCGGGGACGTCCCACGGGGTAAAATAAATTATTCTTTGACCCCTAAAGGTATATATCATGAAATAGAAAAAAAAAAAAGTATATCCAGGGAAACCAATACTGAAGTTCGGTCCCGGGATCGAACCCGGGACCTCTGGCATTGAAGGCGGCGTCTCTACCCGTTAGGCCAGGGAGATGTCTTGGAGTACCACCCGATGGCGGCCATATTTGACCCTCCCCCGCCCAGGTAGGGGGGGTGGGGCCATCAGGGGTATTGAAAACTATTAAATTCAATATAAAATAGAAAAAAAAATCCTGAATTTTACACAATGAATTAGATGCGTCTGGGATTGGCCAAGGGGGAGTTTCCCTCGGAGTACCACCCGGGGGGAGTTATAGTTTAGCCCCCCGGGCTGTCTGGGTGGGGGGAGGGGGGAGGGGGAGGGGGGAGGGGGAGGGTGGGGTGGGGGGTGGTATAGGGTATAGGGGGTATTGGAATAGATTTGATTGGCTGAATAGTCCAAGATAGGTTCCTAGCATAGCGGGGACGTCCCACGGGGTAAAATAAATTATTCTTTGACCCCTAAAGGTATATATCATGAAATAGAAAAAAAAAAAAGTATATCCAGGGAAACCAATACTGAAGTTCGGTCCCGGGATCGAACCCGGGACCTCTGGCATTGAAGGCGGCGTCTCTACCCGTTAGGCCAGGGAGATGTCTTGGAGTACCACCCGATGGCGGCCATATTTGACCCTCCCCCGCCCAGGTAGGGGGGGTGGGGCCATCAGGGGTATTGAAAACTATTAAATTCAATATAAAATAGAAAAAAAAATCCTGAATTTTACATAATGAATTAGATGCGTCTGGGATTGGCCAAGGGGGAGTTTCCCTCGGAGTACCACCCGGGGGGAGTTATAGTTTAGCCCCCCGGGCTGTCTGGGTGGGGGGAGGGGGGAGGGGGAGGGGGGAGGGGGAGGGTGGGGTGGGGGGTGGTATAGGGTATAGGGGGTATTGGAATAGATTTGATTGGCTGAATAGTCCAAGATAGGTTCCTAGCATAGCGGGGACGTCCCACGGGGTAAAATAAATTATTCTTTGACCCCTAAAGGTATATATCATGAAATAGAAAAAAAAAAAAGTATATCCAGGGAAACCAATACTGAAGTTCGGTCCCGGGATCGAACCCGGGACCTCTGGCATTGAAGGCGGCGTCTCTACCCGTTAGGCCAGGGAGATGTCTTGGAGTACCACCCGATGGCGGCCATATTTGACCCTCCCCCGCCCAGGTAGGGGGGGTGGGGCCATCAGGGGTATTGAAAACTATTAAATTCAATATAAAATAGAAAAAAAAATCCTGAATTTTACACAATGAATTAGATGCGTCTGGGATTGGCCAAGGGGGAGTTTCCCTCGGAGTACCACCCGGGGGGAGTTATAGTTTAGCCCCCCGGGCTGTCTGGGTGGGGGGAGGGGGGAGGGGGAGGGGGGAGGGGGAGGGTGGGGTGGGGGGTGGTATAGGGTATAGGGGGTATTGGAATAGATTTGATTGGCTGAATAGTCCAAGATAGGTTCCTAGCATAGCGGGGACGTCCCACGGGGTAAAATAAATTATTCTTTGACCCCTAAAGGTATATATCATGAAATAGAAAAAAAAAAAAGTATATCCAGGGAAACCAATACTGAAGTTCGGTCCCGGGATCGAACCCGGGACCTCTGGCATTGAAGGCGGCGTCTCTACCCGTTAGGCCAGGGAGATGTCTTGGAGTACCACCCGATGGCGGCCATATTTGACCCTCCCCCGCCCAGGTAGGGGGGGTGGGGCCATCAGGGGTATTGAAAACTATTAAATTCAATATAAAATAGAAAAAAAAATCCTGAATTTTACACAATGAATTAGATGCGTCTGGGATTGGCCAAGGGGGAGTTTCCCTCGGAGTACCACCCGGGGGGAGTTATAGTTTAGCCCCCCGGGCTGTCTGGGTGGGGGGAGGGGGGAGGGGGAGGGGGGAGGGGGAGGGTGGGGTGGGGGGTGGTATAGGGTATAGGGGGTATTGGAATAGATTTGATTGGCTGAATAGTCCAAGATAGGTTCCTAGCATAGCGGGGACGTCCCACGGGGTAAAATAAATTATTCTTTGACCCCTAAAGGTATATATCATGAAATAGAAAAAAAAAAAAGTATATCCAGGGAAACCAATACTGAAGTTCGGTCCCGGGATCGAACCCGGGACCTCTGGCATTGAAGGCGGCGTCTCTACCCGTTAGGCCAGGGAGATGTCTTGGAGTACCACCCGATGGCGGCCATATTTGACCCTCCCCCGCCCAGGTAGGGGGGGTGGGGCCATCAGGGGTATTGAAAACTATTAAATTCAATATAAAATAGAAAAAAAAATCCTGAATTTTACACAATGAATTAGATGCGTCTGGGATTGGCCAAGGGGGAGTTTCCCTCGGAGTACCACCCGGGGGGAGTTATAGTTTAGCCCCCCGGGCTGTCTGGGTGGGGGGAGGGGGGAGGGGGAGGGGGGAGGGGGAGGGTGGGGTGGGGGGTGGTATAGGGTATAGGGGGTATTGGAATAGATTTGATTGGCTGAATAGTCCAAGATAGGTTCCTAGCATAGCGGGGACGTCCCACGGGGTAAAATAAATTATTCTTTGACCCCTAAAGGTATATATCATGAAATAGAAAAAAAAAAAAGTATATCCAGGGAAACCAATACTGAAGTTCGGTCCCGGGATCGAACCCGGGACCTCTGGCATTGAAGGCGGCGTCTCTACCCGTTAGGCCAGGGAGATGTCTTGGAGTACCACCCGATGGCGGCCATATTTGACCCTCCCCCGCCCAGGTAGGGGGGGGTGGGGCCATCAGGGGTATTGAAAACTATTAAATTCAATATAAAATAGAAAAAAAAATCCTGAATTTTACACAATGAATTAGATGCGTCTGGGATTGGCCAAGGGGGAGTTTCCCTCGGAGTACCACCCGGGGGGAGTTATAGTTTAGCCCCCCGGGCTGTCTGGGTGGGGGGAGGGGGGAGGGGGAGGGGGGAGGGGGAGGGGGGAGGGGGAGGGTGGGGTGGGGGGTGGTATAGGGTATAGGGGGTATTGGAATAGATTTGATTGGCTGAATAGTCCAAGATAGGTTCCTAGCATAGCGGGGACGTCCCACGGGGTAAAATAAATTATTCTTTGACCCCTAAAGGTATATATCATGAAATAGAAAAAAAAAAAAGTATATCCAGGGAAACCAATACTGAAGTTCGGTCCCGGGATCGAACCCGGGACCTCTGGCATTGAAGGCGGCGTCTCTACCCGTTAGGCCAGGGAGATGTCTTGGAGTACCACCCGATGGCGGCCATATTTGACCCTCCCCGGCCCAGGTCGGGGGGGTGGGGCCATCAGGGGTATTGAAAACTATTAAATTCAATATAAAATAGAAAAAAAAATCCTGAATTTTACACAATGAATTAGATGCGTCTGGGATTGGCCAAGAGGGAGTTTCCCTCGGAGTACCACCCGGGGGGAGTTATAGTTTAGCCCCCCGGGCTGTCTGGGTGGGGGGAGGGGGGAGGGGGAGGGGGGAGGGGGAGGGTGGGGTGGGGGGTGGTATAGGGTATAGGGGGTATTGGAATAGATTTGATTGGCTGAATAGTCCAAGATAGGTTCCTAGCATAGCGGGGACGTCCCACGGGGTAAAATAAATTATTCTTTGACCCCTAAAGGTATATATCATGAAATAGAAAAAAAAAAAAGTATATCCAGGGAAACCAATACTGAAGTTCGGTCCCGGGATCGAACCCGGGACCTCTGGCATTGAAGGCGGCGTCTCTACCCGTTAGGCCAGGGAGATGTCTTGGAGTACCACCCGATGGCGGCCATATTTGACCCTCCCCCGCCCAGGTAGGGGGGGTGGGGCCATCAGGGGTATTGAAAACTATTAAATTCAATATAAAATAGAAAAAAAAATCCTGAATTTTACACAATGAATTAGATGCGTCTGGGATTGGCCAAGGGGGAGTTTCCCTCGGAGTACCACCCGGGGGGAGTTATAGTTTAGCCCCCCGGGCTGTCTGGGTGGGGGGAGGGGGGAGGGGGAGGGGGGAGGGGGAGGGTGGGG